>JAAGNO010011793.1:25640-67501 GCA_033439905.1 Ceryle rudis
AAAAAAACCCACCAAACAAACTACAGTGAAACAAAACAAAACAAAATAAAAGAGAATTAATACTCAGATAAATGAGTTTCCTGACTACTCCTCACTCACATGAGCACCAAGGCTGCTGCCAGGGATCACACAGAAATGTCTGACTATCAGTCAAGGCAGCAGCAAGACAGTGCTATAGAAATATGAGTTTTGACGACTTTAAGCCATCATGGAATTTCATCTTGCTAAATTTAATTTGGGTGATTAGTGACATATACTATAAAAATTCACTTCTTTGCCAGGGAATTCACTTGTGAAATGAGAGCTTTCTTAATGTGACTATGTGACCAACTTACTAACTAGGTAGGGAAAGGAAGCAACACAATGTCCTCATTGCAGAGGAAGACAAAAAGTTGATAATACTGCATACAGCTTGACAGAGAGCTCCATGCAGACCAGTTAATCAGACTTAGTTGGTTGTCTGCAGGACATCATTGTGTAACCTCTAGTAATATGACACCAAGTTACTTGTGAAGGGACATAAGAGACTGAGGCCATAACTCAAAACCCCAAGACCACAAGCAGACCATTCCTACTCTCTAATAGAGTTATCATACAACTGAGATCCATAACTCACTGAAATGAAGTCCGTGGTCTTGCAAGAATATTTGTTGAGTATGAAGCTGCCAAGTCTCCATATCAGTTTAATGGATGGACTTTTGCGTTTCTGTTTTAGTGACTGCCCCTAAAGCAGTTTGTAATGATTAACAGTTCTAACAGAAAACAGATCCACTTTTACAGACCCATGACATGACAGATCTAATAACTGTATCCCAGGACTCTTAACACTTCTTGATATAAGTGAGATCATGTACCCCATTCTGTGCCACTTGCTCTTTTCCTTTCTTACAGGTTCAAATTTCAAAATAGATAGGATATCTACTAGTATTGCATACCAACATCTGCCAGACTTCCAGATGACTACAGTGTGACAATGCAAGCTTGCAAAATCTAACACACATGGACTTCGTGTACTGATGATTTAGCTCTTATTTCCCAGAACTAGTGAGTGAAAAAAGGAATAAAATACAGTTCATGAAACTCTAGGGGCTGAAATGTGTTTGTATTAGCAACTTAACCTAATTAGTTTAGTTGTAAAAGTCTATGTGTACGAGAGAGAATTAGGGAATACTAAAGCAGTGTTGTATTAAATTATTTCTTTTGCCTCCTCTCAGATTAATTATTTGAAGCAGGGCTGAGTATATAATTTTATTTAGCATTACACAGAAAGTTAAACCTCAAGGAAATTGCATGTAAAATACAATTATAAATAGGTGTTAATAGCTCTCAGTCAAGTTCAGAGAAGGCTTATCATAGATTTTCTTAGTTAAATATTGTAAATAGTATTGAGACATGGGAACACATTATAAATTGAATGAAGTATAGTAATATAATCTGAATACTATGAATAACTCTTAATTCTTAAAAAATCTGATGTTCTTTAGCAAAAATCTGTTAGACATTTCAATAACACGTTTTAACAAAACATTTACACTGTGTCTTAGGATGGAACAATGTATATTTTTTAAAACTCAACATAATATATTGCTTATTTCATTTTATTTTCCTTCTTATTACTAACAAACTACATATCTTTATGCATGATCATATTTTCAGTGGCAAACACTCCAAGTATTTTGCAGGCTGAAGAATACTGGAGTTTTTGACTAATGTTAATGTGTTTTGGGGAACTGCTCTCCCATAGGGCAAGTAAAATCTCTGAGAATCATCCTGGCTTATTCTCAGCCTCCTGAAAGAAGGGAGAGAAGAATCATTTTCGGACAGTTCCACCGGGAATGTGGATTTTAAGTTAGAAATGCAGAAGTTCTTCACCATGTAGGTGGTAAGACACTGGAACAGGTTGCCCAGGGAAGGTGTGGATGCTCCATCACTGGATGTGTGAGTTCAAGACTAAGTTGGATGGGGCCTCATACAACCTGGTCTAGTGGGAGGTATCCCTGCTTATGGCAGGGGGGCTTGGAACTAGATGGTCTTTAAGGTGCCTTCCAACCCAACCCATTCTATGATTCTATGACTGTATGAAAAGGAGGTAGGTCAATCTCAAGAGTCTGGACACTGTTCATACTGCACAGCTTTTGCGCGTTTTGTTCCTGCTGAAGGCCTACAGGGATACAGAAGATAGATAGAAAGACAGTCAGAGTTGCTTATCCTAAGTTCCAGTTCAGGAAAATGTTTAGGGATCTCTCAGCACAAACTCAGGTCTCACAGCTGGAACTGCATCAACAGTAAACAAAACTAACACCTTGAGAACATGCCACATGACCTCTTTATAAGAGCTTCCAGTTTTCAGCACTTGGCTAGGACCTTTGACCTCATTCCTGTGCTTAATGAACAGGTGGCACATCACTGAGAAAAGAGACATCCGACAGCAAGGTCAAGGACAGGGAACAAAGCACTCTGTCTCGGAATGTTCAGGTCTACTGGTAAATTAGGCTGGAAAAGTTTTCATTGATGACAACTTTTCTCACTAACCATTTTGGCCACTAGTTAAGTCTCTTTCATTGAACTTCATGTCCTCTGTTGAATAATAATGAAGCATTAGAATTTGCATGGGCTTATTGCACTTCTGTAATTTATATATAACTTTTACCTTGCAAGTGGGATTGCTGACATCAGGCTGCTCTAGTTTTTAAGCTTCAAGGGAGGTACAGAGCACGTGAATTAATTCATGCTGCACTATTTTCATACCCCTGATTCTCCATTAACTTTAAATAATCTCCAAGATCAATGGCCTATAAGTATGTGTTCACACAATAGGCACACATAAATATATCACATATATCACAAATGCACATTGCTCCTTCTCAAATGATATTTTTCCAGCAATAAATCTCATAGTTAATTTTAAAAATTCTTCACCTATATTAATATGCATATTTTTAAAATACCCAAGAAATGAAAGCAGACTATTCAGTCTCTAACTAAATCTTATTTAAAGCTGCCTACATGTCTGCATTTTCATTTGTTCCTCCCAGTGCCTCTCTCTCCCTCCCCCCAGAAAGTTTATCTTAACATATTTGGAATATTAAATCCACTACAAAAATGGCATTGTTTTTCATTGCACTGAGCATGCTGATGCAATCAAGTTTGATCTTGTCATTTTAATTGTATGCTCCAGTGATGCTGACTAGCTTTCTGACACTGTACATGGAGCTATCATTATATAGCATCTTAAAAGCTCGTTTTTTTTAGTCAGTGTTTTTTGCCTTTGGTATACAGGAGCCTGGAGATAGCTGCATGTCCACAAACCTTCTAAAGTTAATTTCAACCACACATTTGGAGATGAACATTTTTTGAAAGTCTTTTCCTCTTCTCACAGAGTTCATAGGCCAGTCCTGACGTCTAATAACTGAAATAAAAATTTTGAAACAATTTTTAAATAACATTTGCATATGCTGAGGTTAGAATTTCTTTGAATTGCAGTTTTGGCTTCTGTTCCTTCCTAGACTTTCCTTTCATCTTTGTTCAAACTGATGTCCGCATAATACGTATTTCTATCGTTTTCTGAGCATTCTCATAAGAGCACTCTGATCCATTTTCTGAATGTGGAAAGTAGAGCAGTCACCACAGTACAAGTCCCATCCCTTCCTTTCCTTTCATTGGATCTGTGTTGAAGCAGCATTCATTTAGTCCAACATTTATTTAAGAAGTTCAGATATACCTAATATTTATGAAAGATGTGGGGGCTAGGCCTACCCATTTCAAATTAATTAATCTCTTTCACTCATTGGTTAAAATACTTATAGGAAAAAAAAAAGGACTTTAAAAGCTCTACAAAAGGACTCCCTTTTCACAACTTGCAACGTAATTGTTTTCAACAGAAAGATTTTGCTTTCTATTTCCTTGCCTTTTTTACCTCCTGCTCTTGCATTTGGTTATACTAGCAAAGATCAGACATGGTCTCAACTAGACATTATTAAAAAAATCCAACATTGTATTGCTTGAGAAGTAACATTTGAGTTATTCTCAGTTCTGAGTAGCTTGCTGCTATGTAGGAATAGGTGCAACTTACAGAAAGACAAACTGCAGAAATGTAGACCATCATCCCTACTTATCTATCTCCCATAACCTTCATGACCATGTTGGCACTATACATATCTAGCCATGTAAAAACCATTTTCCCTTTATTTTTAGAAGGCCACAGGTTTTGTACTGACCTCACAGCACAGTCTTTGGACTTGACTGTTTAGGCTTTCGTTCATTTTATCTGGTATTAGCCATGGCACCAGTTGCCTGCTGGCCTCCTCTTTGTTGGGTTTGTTCTGGGAGCACCCAGGGCAGGGACTTGGCACCCCTACATAGTCACTGCAGGACAAACAGCCCCTCCAGGGTGACAGGGCTGGGGGAGGGCTGCATGCAATTTTCAATGTTTAGTCTGGAATAAGTGACAAGGAAGTAGGCTGTGAGAAGGAAACACATAAAAACAAAAGCCAATTAAACATTAATTGTTCTAAGAATAAATTCCTAGGTCTACCCCTAGCTTGTGTCCCTCTCTGTTCTGAAGAAGATTTTGAATGTACCCATCTAGCACACTGTGACTATCAGAGCAGCTTATGATATTTGAGAGATAAAAGCAGCTGCCCTGAACTATTAGAAATTGCCAGGCTCACCTGAGAAAAGACTAAACTGAAAACCACCTATGTCATAGCTCAAACAGGTTGTAAACAAAGAAGAGTTAGTATCTAAAACATATCCTTAACCAAGAAATAACCTAATGATACCAAATATTCCCAGTCACACATCAATTCCCAGGAAAGGAACCAAAGAAAAATCTTAACAGAGGCAGAACTGCAGTGCCTAGAACAAGCACAAGTTAAAACCAAAACACTATAGACATTTAGGCTCTAGATCTCAGAATCCTGTGTCCGCAAATAGCAAACTTGCTTTCAGGGTGTAAAATTATGCATTTCTTTCCCTTGTGTCTCCGAGGAAAAAAATGTCAATTTTACTAAAGTGTTAACAATGCAGAAATGTCTGTCTTGCTCCACAGAACTTATGTCATATCCTTCAAAATTAATTTGATACTTGCCTATCATTTTCTGTATATGATATGTGGGTGTGTAGCACCTACATGTTGTCTATACAACTAGATGAGATTTTTGGTTACTCTCAGGATAAGGGATGCCATTGTTTCCTTTTTTGTGGTTGGAAATGTCTGTGGTAAAAATAACTGTCATTATTACCCGTGTCTTTGAAGGAGATGAAAAAAACACTGCTCCACAACTTGTGATAGGGGATCAATACATGCAACAGAATTTGACAGAAAATTAATTTTTTACTTTGCATCCAAGTTTCTTTTCCATTTGTCAGGAAAGATGAATTCATAGATTGAATAAAGTGAGAAAGACAGAAATGGTTGGCAAGAGTAGTAATACTATAAAATATGCCAAATTTAGTGGAATATTGGCCACTTATAATCTTGAATCTCCTAAATTGTGATTTTGGGCTATCACAAACAAAACAGTCTATAGTCAGGGAAGGCAATGATGACCTGTTTTACTCTACTTAGTTCTTCTCCTGGGCTTGTTCCTTCAGTAAGTACCTTATCAGTGTAGTGAAAAAGTTCTCCACAGGTGTCTTGCTAAGGTTTCATGGATAATATCATGGCAGATGGTAGGACATGGGGGCAGCTGGTTCACACTGTTCTGGGAGAAGGCAAATTGGAATCTTGCTTCTCTGACCATAGAGTTAAGAAAAATAATGACATTTGCAACACTATTTGTGGCATACCAGGTATATTCTTTGGTCTGTAGCTCCAACAATGGCTGTACCATGTCCAGAACCATAGCACCTAATGTGTGTGACCTAACTTGGGACAGTGGCAGTAGGTGGGGGACACCAATCTCCTCTGTTCAAACAAAAGCTGTCTCCCACTAGAGTCGGAAACTTCTTTCCCCAGTGCATGCCCTGTGTCCATGTGCTACAGTCACAAAATGTACAGGTACTCCTAGTTTGTTTATAGAGGTCCTCCCCAAAGAATCATAGAATTTTTTTGGTTGGAAAAGACCTTTAAGATCATCAAGTCCAACTGCTAACCCAGCACCTACTTCCAGGTCACCACTAAACCATCTCCCTAAGAACCACATCTACACATCTTTTAAATACCTCCAGGAATGGTGACTCAACCACCTGCTGGGCAGCTTGTTCCAGTGCTTTACAACCCTTTCAGTGAAAAAGTTTTTCCTAATGTCCAGCATAAACCTCCCCAGGCACAAATTGAGGCTGTTTCCTCTTGTCCTATCCCTTGATACATGATACTGACCCCAACCTTGTTACAACCTCCCTTCAAGCAGTTGTAGAGAGTGATAACATCCACAGCTTTCCCTCATCCACTAAGTGACTCACCTTGTCATAGGAGTGTGGCTCCAGCATCCAGCAGCTGCCAGTTTCTATTTGAATGGTGTTTGGTCAGGGGGACTGTGTGCCTCTCTGGATAAAGTTCCTGTGTATGATGGAGAAGGTTTTTTATACGATGTCTGTTTCCACCATTGTTTTCATGTACCTCATGGCTGGCTGAATTATATTACAGCCTATAACAGAGACATACTTCTTCATGGTCCATTTTTCCATCTTTAAAATGATGGTGCTTAATGCTTCTATTCTGGCTAAACATGCACACATGCATTATATGTGCAATATAATGTAAAGATTTTCACATCTATCTTGACCATTTAGAAAAATACACCATATCCTATATCTCAACAAAATGGCTTCTTTTATGCTCATTTGTTTGTCTTAACTTACAGTCATCAATCATCTCTCAGTTTTAAAGAACACATTGGAAGTGATTTTCTCTAATGTTTGCTTGGGTAAGAGAAGGATTTTGCACCAGTTTAAGTGTGACTCAGTGTTTGGTAAAGATTTTTATAGCTGTAGCTTCTGGCAGTATTAATTAGAGACAATTAAAATGTGATAGACAGGTTTTGCTAGTTTAAAATGCTTAACAGAACTCCCTCTGTCTCCCTTAAAAACCAAATGGAGATTTTAATTGCATTTGCATGCCTGAATTGTTAGACTCCATGAATATAATAGGCTATATGCAAATTAAATAATCAGAAGTTTACTTAAATAGATAACCAGATGTGTGTGTGTGTGTGTGTATATATAGCAGTAGGAATGGTACAACATTAAGCATAACAAGTATTTTGGAGCTGTTCTTCATGACATTGTTGCTGACAATGACTCTCAATCTCAAAGTTTTCTGGTCAGACTTTCTGTTTGATGCCTAAGTCATTTTTTGATTATTGCAGTTGATAATTTCAGGTTTCTATTTGACTGGAGTTGGTGATACACTATTAATTGCAAAAATTAGTATACTTTTAATGAAGTATTTCTGTCATTATCTGCTCCAGTGGCTTCCTAGATTGCAAACAAAGACAGTTAATTAGTCGTTCAGTCTCTCTCTGGTCCACTAAATGTTTTAATGAAATACAAAGAATAAAAGCCATCCAAAAATCAGTCTGTACATTCTTAAAGAACATCATTACTTAAGTTTCTTGCTCTATCCAGAGCTTTTTAATGAAAACCTAGTGAGGCAGGTTTTTTTGTGAAACAGACGTGAAGAACTATTTTTTTCTGTAAAATCAAATAATTGTTTTCTGGCCAACCTTTCTACCAAATTACAACTTCCAAAATTCACTTTCTTAAGATGAAGTAATCTTCAACAGTGTGTTATCACAATGGCAGCAGGAAGAAATCTGAGTTAATTATAGAGTGAATCTTAGTATACTTTTCTAGAAAATGCATTTTTTAATATGCAAAGATATATTATTTAACCATGTATGGCATGCTACCGGGGCCACAAGGTGACTCACGTGTGGAATGTTAATTATGTTTTATTCATTTCCTAAATGAAAGAGTTAAAACAGTGAAAACAAACCTCTGTGAGACTGTATATCTGGACATAATGTGAATAACTTTGAATCAATGTTCTGTGCAAAGACAGTGAACTCAGATGACCAAAAATAGATTAATCAACTCTCCTTAACTAAGCATTCAATTAATAATTATTAATAGTAGTTAATGTCACTTATTGTTAATTGTTACATCTTCTTAATCACGACTGATCTGCTAATTTGACAGTGAAATTTCTGTATTCTGACCTTCTTTGCAGTTTCTGGGTTGTTAAATCATCATGTTATATGAGTGCAGACTTTGGCTATTGTTCCAACTTCACCATGCTTTCTCACCTCAATACAGTCCACTTCATCCTCTGTGAATGCCATCTCCAGAAGCCTCGGCATTCAGGGACTGAAACAATTGTTTTTCTTAATCGGATTTTATTCTTTGTGACATTGAGAAACACAGGCATTTGCTCTGTGAGATCTTAACTAGTAGGCCTGACAAAAACTTTTAATCTATTTTTAATTCTGTTATTTTATATTCCTGAAACTACTTTTTTTTTTTTGAAGAAAGAGAATTTGTCTCCAGGATTTCTACTAAGCCGTCTTTTTTTATTATTTTTTATCAGTACATTTCTCAGCAGGAACATGGCAAAAGAGAAACAGCAAGTTCCTTTCTCCAGTGACACAGATCAAGTGAATGTATTGAAGAAAATCAGATCTGTGGCCTGACCGTTTTAGAGGCAGTCTGTGGAGCTCACCAAGACACCCAAGTGAGTTCTGTGAATACCCTCAGAAGTACATCCTGTACCACTGGTCCACTTGTCGCCATGTGCTTGATGCATATCATAGTGGAAAGCATGTCTACAAACTGTTTCAGTGTAGGTAAGAAGAGCTGGTGTTCATGTTGTAGCAGAGAATTTTCTTGAAAATATTTGCCAGAGTTCTTATACAATATTAGCTAATCTACCCTTCTAACCTGCTCATCATCACAGTCCAGTAGTGCCCATGATGTCCTTCAGTGGGATCACTCACTGAAACATCTCCTGGGAACAAGACAACATGTTAGACACTGCAGTGGAGAGTCAAGGCAGGAACACGTACAGTTTGCTTGCGGTGGTGGAGGCAGTATAGATGTGGTGATAATTATTGCAGGAGAAAAGTCAACAGAACACAGATCTACTGAGTACTTTTGATATATAACATGGCTTCTGTTAGGTAACCATTAACTTTAGGACTCACCATGATTTAACACATACTCTGGTTAATCTGGACAAAATCAGTACCTGTTCTAATTAGCAGAAATTATCTCGGTTATGGTCAAATGTTTATTTACTTCTTTGAAGTGTGTGATGTTCTTAGTATTTCTACCAAGAAGAAATAAGCATCCAGGATAAAATTAAGATGGAGAAAAAGGTAGATAGCTGGGAAAGGGGACTAAAAAAGACATCAGATTATACAATATGCAATTTGAAAATACTCTTTGCCTAGGGATTTCAAACAGCACATGGGTCAGGCTGGAGGTCTAACTGGGCCACTGGTTAGAGAACAGCAAGAAATGGGGCAGGATTCAAGGCAGGTGCTTAATGTCAAAGCTGGTGATAATCAAGATCCAGGGCACCATGCATGTAACCTTCTTCCAAACATTTGCAAAAATTATTCCAGCCCCATCTGCCCCATGAGCTAGAACCGAGAAGGGTGAAATGTAGTTCTGCTTCTGAAGTCTGTTGCAAATCTGCAGTCAAGGATGGTAAACACTGACTGAAAAAGGCCATGCAGAACTGAGTGAGCAGACTGCCACCCTAATGGAGCATTGTTTCACATTTTGTGGTCTTGCTCCAGAGAATTTATATGTTTTCCCTGAAGTAAGACTCTGTTAATTTACTGCCTGTTTTACTTCAATGGCTAAGAGTGAAACTGACTTTCCTTGTTGGGGTGCTATCTGAAATTCAGTATGAGAGTGCCACAGTTGAGAAATTTTGCCCTTCACAATGATGTTTTCACTCTTCCGTCATTCCTCTGCTACATATTATTTTGCAGTCAAATCCCTTTAAATAGTACAAAGATACCACAAACACATTCCTTTCCCCAAATATAAGGGGCTTCCATCATCTTTCCACAATATTTCATCATTTTTCCTCAATATTAAGAGCAATGTCCCCTAAGAAAACAGTCAGCAGCAACACTGTGCCACAGATGTATGAAAAGTACCATTCTGAGTTGCAGAAGCACTGCCAGGGTGACCTGTAAGTCAACTTCTCAGCAACTCAAGAATTCACCAAGTAGTTCAGTAAATCCATCATGCTATTCACTACTCTTAAGTAGTCTCCCAAGGTGTGTCTGGCAGGACTACAAAGAGCAGTGAGATCTGAAGCCTGTTTCATGAATTACTGGGTGATAAGTTGAAAAAACTCCATACTTCTAAAACTAGGTTGGCTTCTTAAGAAAACCTGTCATAACCAGGCTACAGCTGCAGCTGTTACATCCCCTGAGCAAAAAACCATATTTTTTGATTGATTTCTTGGTGCCACTTTCCACTTGCAATGCCTGTTTTCCCTATTATTTTCCGTGCAGATCACTGAGCTCTCTAGGAGGTCGCTTTAGGCAGGACAGGCCATTCTTCCCAGAGTTAGTTCCCTTCAATTACTTCAGACCCTCTGATGTGGTTAGAGCTAAACCAGAACAAATTCTGTTCAGTGACTTTACTTTTCAGCTCAGTCTCATCTAAGTGACTACACTTTCTGAACGTATTTTAGCAGACAGTGTCTGCTTCTAGCAGGGATAACACTCAATGTTTAGAGCTGCTACTAAGGATCAGTGTGCAGAAATGCTCTCGCCTATACTTGCTCCTGTGCAGACCAAGGTCACTACTAAATCTTGTGCGCCACATTGGAGGTCCAGAAAGTAAAAGGCCTCACCTTCAGGGAGGAGCAGACAGGACAGGTGACCCTAAACTGACCTACAAGAGATTCCATCCAGATACATCATATTTGTTATAAAGCTGAGGGATCATGAGTGTCAAGCCTCTTCTTCAATGGCCAGCATCCAAGTAGGACTTTGCCTGTTCTGCCTTTGATCCTGATCTATTTGTTGCTGAATCCAATAACAGAATCCAGCTCCTGAATTCAGTTCCTGTCTGATGCTAAGTCCAGTCTAGGACTTCTGCAGTGCCTGCTCCACAGCATGGTGGTAGTGATGTAATTGACATCAGGGGGTTGTGTTCTATATTGAGTGTGTATATATTTGTATATATTCCATTTTATTGTTATTATTTTTGTTAAAGCTGTATAGTTTCTTTTCTAATCCATAATTCTTTATCCCTATTCCCTTTCTCTTCCCCTTCGGGAAGGAAGTGGGGTTAATATAGAGCCTCTGTCATTTGTCTGGAGGCTGGATCAGCCCTAACCCTTGACACCTTCACCACTTTAAGGGAAAAAGCTTTACTAGTTTCTTTAAAAATATTAAGATTCTTCTGCCACCATCTCAACTCAGGAATTGAGGCCTGACATACGGGAATGAGACAATGGTTTTATCTCACCGTGATTACATTCCATGCAGTTCCACTTATCCCTGTTCTTCTCTGAGTCCTTGAGATATTGTCATGATCTCAGTATTTTGTGCTTCAAGTCTTGGTTGACTTCCTGCATTAGACATAGCCTGCTAGAGGGAATTTCAGGAAAGTGAAAATCAGCACTGCAGAAACTTAAGGTACTCTCTTGAGATACTATGCAGCTTGCCATGTTGTGACCAGAAGCAAAAGTTCTCCATGAAAATTTGAGAGAAAAGAGGTAAATAGGTAGAAAGACCTTTTTTTAATCTAGATTTTGAGTCTCTTTTATGTCTTTGCTTTTACATGCCTACAGTATTGAGCCCGTTGGAGGTCTTTTTCTGCAAAGCTACTTTCCATCTGGTCACTCCCCCAGCACATACTGGTGCATGCTCTTCTAACCACAGAACTGCACCATCTTCCTCACCACCGTCCCCACATTTCTTTCATTATAATCTCCCATCTTTCAGCTTCTGCTCCTACTCAGACCTCCCTTCATCCCTTTGCTCTCAGCCCCCATCCTCAGCCCACGTGTCTACTGTCTGCAGTTGCTCTGCAAGTCCCTTTCTATTTTTAAATCGCTGATAATTCTTCCTTCCTCCCCCACCCCTGGACTCAGATTACTCTCCAACATCCATTTGTCATTGATTCCACCTCCTTTCCTGACTTTCCCCACAGGAAAAACAAAAGCTGGCTCCAGGCTGCAGCTATCAAAAGTCTGCCTGGATATATTCAGAGGAAAGAAAAAGAGCAGCTGTCTGGGAAAAAAGATGATGTATGATAGCCTGTATTATACAAGTAGGCATTTTCTTGTGAACTAATAATTATTGTCATCAAGGCAGAATCTGTACAAAACTGACTGGAATTCATTCAATTAGGGATGAATGCCAACATGAAGTTTGAAACACTCGGAGATTTAATACGATTTTATTTCTTTTATCCTGTATCTATTCTTACAAATAAGTATTAATGCACTTGGACAAAAGTGGGACACATTGCAGTATATTTAACCAGCTTTTCTTTCAGTATACAGCAAGTCGTCCTGTCAGCCTTTTAAGTGGGGTAAGCAGATGTACTGTGTTACCTGCCATTTTGCCAAATGAACCTTTCTCTCTCTTCCCTGCAATTCACTCCTTCTCCAGCAGTCTACCCAAGGATACAACATTTAACATGAAGTCAAAACACTCATAAAGGCAAGCCAAACTCCCCTAAAATTTAGGATTCTTCCGTTTCATGACATACACCAAAACTACAGATCCTTTTCATTGAGATGGTATGTTACTTCCATTTAAATTTGAAAACAAGATGATTTTTCAGAGAAAAATAACCTCATTTGAGTCAATTGGCTCAGAATTATAAAATACAGAATTTAGAAAAAGCACATTGCATATGGTTTTGATTAGAAAAGAGCCTTTTCATCAAGCTCTGTTAAAACATGAAATGGTGGGCACAGGACTGTTGAGGATAAAACAGGAAATGAAATTCCCCAGAAAATCAGCAAGTTTCTCAGATCAGTGCTGTCAGATCACAAGACTGTGAGTGTATTACATTATATAATGAAAGGGTTGTTTGAGTCTTTCTCTTTTTTGTGCTTTTCTCCTCTTGCACAGGCCTGGGGAACACAGAAGACAAAATGGAGAACAGAGGAGCATAACAGGCAGGAATGGTTATAATAAGCTTGTAAATGTGTGCAGATTGAGTTTTTAGGAAACGTTCAGAGTAAGGTGAGAAAGAGGAAATGACAGGGAAAAGTCTGAAGTATATGCTTGCAGTTGACAAATGTATATGACTTGTTAGGAAGATGTGGTGACTGAAACCAAGAAAATAGATAAAATCAACAGCAGATGATACGCAGATGAGGAAGAGGTAACAGAACTTGGGAAGACTTGCCAAAGTAGAGAAAATAATATGGAGGATGAAGTCTGGCTGCATAGGCACAAAAGCTTATTTTGAGAAGAAAGAGACCAAACAGAAATTAAATTAATATATGTAGCTTTCCTTGTGTAGTCACTGAAAAAAAAAAAAAAAAAGAGACTGAAGCTCCTTCATTTGATGTTGAAAAGACAAAGTGGTTTTTCAACATTTTACTTAATTTATGCTTCTCTACTTTTACTTTTATATTGTCATAAAAAAAAAAGGCTACAGGGTGTTTCCTTGTATTCCATGTTTTCATGTCTTCTTCTTTCTTAATGTTAGTTCTGCTGAACTGGGAACTTTCAGTAATGAAAATAGTGTTGCCTATTTGATGTAAAGAAAATAGTTATGGAAGCAAATTGGTTAGAATATTTGAATTCTCCTAAATCAACAAGTAAATGAGATTTATTTTTTTAATAATTTCTGATACCTAGATAATCCTCTCATTCCTGGGATTTATTTAACTAAATATCATGGATGCATATTGAGCTTTCTAGTAGGAATGCCTGTCATGTCCCTGGATGATGCTCTCTTCTTCACCTACACTTTTTTTTTCTAAAATAGGAAGTGTGATCGTTGGGAAGAAGTAAACAATTCCAGTAATTGCAGTCTTATGCAATCTTGCATCACAAAATCAGCATCAGTAACACCAACAAATCAGTATAATCAGCACAATGACTGTACACAACCACTTTAAAGTCTGAAGGTTTGTGTATGTTTTAGTGCTTGTGAAAATGAGCACTGTCATAGTATCAAGAATCTCACACCTTCCATTTCTTCATAGAAGGGTTACATGGCATGAGCTGGAACACAGGAGACTTAACAGTGATAAAAGCTGGCACTGTTTACCTGTTATTTCCATCCTGTGCATGCATCTGCACCTTCAAACTGAGTATATAGAGACAAAGGTCTTTCGTTTTCACCCGTGTCAAACTTTTGGACTTTCTCAGCATAGTAAGGACATTCCCAGAGCTGCAAACCTTCTGCCATGCTGATCAGAGCTTCATGCTGCAACACTGCTGTCCAGAATCTCTCAGAAACAATAGCAGCTTAACTCTGGAATATAAAGCAACCACCGTGTATCTCCTTCACCACCATAACTGTGTGCTTTGCTAGTGTGATATTGGTTGAGAAGAAATGCTGTGAACTTGATGCTTGGGGGATTCCTGGAGCTGGGCACAGACTTCCATACATGTTGGTTTACAATTTCAGTATCATTCTGTTAGCAAAGGAGGGACAAAGCTTCAGCTCCTTGAACATTTTTGTCCTCTGCCCTCTTGCCTTGTGAGGAGGCATATTCTAACTCTTTGGAGACTGAACTGGTGTGCTTGCTACAGGAATTACCCTGCTGGCCACTGGTTGGAGGCTGCCACTCCATGTGGGTGGCACACAGCCCAGAAGCTGACTGCAGCCTCTAAAGGTTTTTAAAACTAATCTGTTTCTTCCTCCTCAGAGAAAAGCAAAAGAGAAAGGTAATAAATTACAAAAAGAAATAACAAATGAGGACAACATAATCTTTTTTTTTTAAGATGCTGTTTTTTCAGTACATCTATTTTGACACCTAGGTTCAGGAGCAACACTCAGCACATCTCTGCTGCCCACTGCATCATTTTTTCACAATTAAGAGTGTTCCAGGGTGGAGCACTGCTGACTTAGGTTGTATTTTCCCCATTATTTCACTTCTATGAGGAGAAATTTGAAATATTAATTTGAATGTGAAGAGGTTAACAAGAAATTGAATTTTCTATTTATGAATAAGCAGAATTGAGTGAAGCAGTCCCATAGCCTTTCATTCAACTCCATCAACACTGTCAGCTGTGATTCTAAATGTCTTGACTAGTAACAGAGAAAATATTTGATTCTGAATTTAAACAGTCAGAGAGACAAAAATTATGAAATAATGTGTCATAATGTAGTGGGTCAGAAAAAGATATGTGGGTACATCTGGAGAGCTAATGTGTTAAACTGTTTGACAAAATACTAAAGAAATACATATATTCTAGTAGTGATGAAGTTTGTTAGTTGAAGTCTATGAAACTCTTGTTTCATAGTTTCAGATCCTTCCTATTCCATAATAAGGTTTTCTAATGCCTCTTCAGTGGTCTGCATTAACAGAACAGGCTGCCCAGAGAGGTTGTGGAGTCTCCTTCACTGGAGACTTTCAAAACTTGCCTGGACACATTCCTGTGCAGTCTGACCTAAGTGAACCTGCTTCAGCAAGAGAGTTGTACTAAATGATCCCCAGAGGTCCCTTTCAACCCCTAGCATTCTGTGATTCTGTGATTACTGTGACAGATGCTAGAACAGTTCTACTGGCTTGCTCATAGTTTAATTTATGCACACTGTGTGGTATGTCCTACTATAAAAAGAGTGGCTGTGTTTCAAGGCAAGAGGTGTCTCTTTGCATTTTAGTGGCTGCCATGCTTCAGACTGTGTGGAGGCCTCTGGAAAGGAGGAGACACTGCTCCCTTTAGAGCTACCCAGCACACAAAGCATAGGGAGGCTCCCAGTGTGCCGGGAAAGACAAGACTTAAGACACTAGGGAGGTGTTGGGAGGCTGGAGAAAAAGAAAAGAGGAGGAGGGGGAAGGTGTCTTCTTGCAGCACAGGGCAGGCTCAGGTCAAGCTTTAGAGAAGACTGTAAAGAAGGGACATTCCTAGAATGAGCAGAGATGGTTGTGCATGGTGTGCTCAACGCAGGAGGCTAGTGGAGAGGAGATGGACTGCAAAACACAACAGAAAAAGCTGCCTCACTCAACAAAGAGAGTTAGAAAAGAAACTGGGTTCTGTCCCAAGTGGCAGAGCAGAGTGGCATTTAATATTTTTGGCTGCTAATGAAATATGACTTAAGAGTTCAGAGGAATTTGACTTTTAGGTAACTCCTAAAAGGGAATGCTTCTGCCTCAAATTGATATTCCATCACAACTAATTTACTTTCTGCTCCTGGCATGGATACCCATGGAACTGCTTCCACATTATCAAAAGCACAATAATAGGAACACTTACTTGTCAGCTGAACAAAACCAAAGGATTCAATAGATGAGAAACACGAACATGTTGTAAATGTAAATAAGGCCAGAGCTGGAGAGGTTTGATGAACTGCTGGCATTTTGTGCCTGGCCAGCTGTAAATATCAAGTGAATATTTGTGCAGAAGTACTATATTCACAATACAAAATTAAATCTGAATGCATTTGTTCTAAAAAATAAAATAGACTCTTTTTATTTTCTTTGCCAGAAAATCATGCACAGACAATTCTGCCTCTGAGGAGCTGAGGTCCCTTCAATGGCAGGAAGTGAAGGCAGCCTAGATGAGGTTATAAAGTATTAGCTATTGTACCAATGGAGAGGATGGAGGGAAGGCAGCAATGATATGCAATAGGAAAAGGTGAGGCTGTGAAAGAAAGGTCAGCTTTTATGCATGTACATGCTCATGGATATGAAGAGGCTTGTATACATGTTCAGTCATACCTGCTGGCATGTTAAAAGATGTGTGAGCAGTGGAGGGATGCCAGCAGCATAGTTACACCTATACGCTTAGAGGACAGTGAGCTATTGCTTATTCCAGTTAAGCTTTCCTTTCAGGGTAAGATAGTTTTAAAAACTCCCCATATTTACAGAGTTCAACACAAGGGATCCTTGAGTGGGATGCTCCTAGAGACGGTCATAAAGCAAATCACTGCAATAACTCATCAAACCTGAAGCAACATAATGAAAAAACACACCTTTGCAAGCAGTTTCCGCAGTACAGTACAGGCAAAGATATCTTCTGACAGCAAAAAGAGATATTTACCATTATTTGTCAGATTCTCATCACTATTGTCTCTATCACAGAACTGTTAAGGGACAATGAACCTAGACACAAAAAGAACTAAAAAGGTAAGCTCTGCATGGCAGTACCTTCTCCTTTAAGACCATGAAATAAATTGTGATCTGATGGGACATTAGAAAATCATCTGCAGAATCTGCAATAACTGCAAATAATTATATTCCTACCTAAAGGGACTCAAGGCTTAAAAGTTTTCTGACACAATAATATTTTCTCTCCTTTAACTAATTACTTCTCTGTAAGATCAAGAACATCCTTTTCCCATCTGTGCTGATGCTAAGGACACCAAAACCAACAGCTACACATTCCAGATTTCTTTGTTTTTCCTTTATGACGGTAGCAAATGACTGAAACATGTTGACTAAATATTTGGCAACAGAGGACCAGTTAGGGAAAAATGTGAACTTTTGACAGACAAGACTCAGCCTCTTCACAGGGTTAATGATTTTTTTTAGTCAGATCTGCACATTTTTTCTCTTTTCTTTCTTTCTCCTGTGTTCATAAGTAGAGACATAAAGTCATAGAAAGATTTCATTTGGAAGGAACTCCACAGGTTTCTAGTTCCACCTTTGATCAGAGCCAAATTCAAAGCCATATGAGGTTGATTAAAGCCTTGTTTAGGTGACTTTTGAAACCTTCTAAGGATGGTGACTGCAAAACCTTTCCAGGCAACCTGACATTTACAAAGATACAGAATTATTTATTTATTTACATGAAGTGTAATAAATAATTGCACGTTAATGAGTTAGCTTTTACAAGTGTCCAGCTCTGCTTGGAAGAGAATTTTCCTCATAGCAGCAGAGGACACAGTGACAGATGGGCACTTTTTGATTAGTCCTAGATTTTCCAGATTTTTTTATCAAAGTAGCCAGCTCTTTCTCTTGCTGATGGTCCTGTCAGTATGATGTCCTGTCAGTACCTGATGGTACTGTCATTTGCCCGTGTGCATCCTCTTCATCTTCATTTTTCCTGGACAAGGCGCAAATTCTTCAGTCAGTTCCTTCCACCCCAGACTTAAAATAAAGCACTGGCTCAGTTCTCTGGTAAGATTTGATGTAATAAAAATATTTTTTCTTTCAATAACATGTCTTAATAAGAATAAGCTACTGCTTATTATTTTGCACTTATTTTATAAGTATGATATTTGTGAGTACCAAACAGACAGAAGGGAGGATAGTATACACACTAGATAGATAGCTTCTCACCTGTGAATTTACAGGGATTCAAATGCAACACTGGAACAAAGCTTTAATTTGCTGGAGGACCAAGACAGGTTTTACTCCTGTCAGAAAATCCTTTGCAGCTGGACTTCTCAAGTAGCTGAAATTTTCCTTTGTGCCGTAAAGAGTGGTGCCTGCAAGGATAAACCCTCATTCAAAGTTTATCCTGATGGAAGGTTATCAGGTGTGCACTGCCCTGGATGTGCCATGGTTTGAGCGGGAAGGGCTTACAGGGCATGTGGCTTCTTGCACACCTTTAAAAACATTAGACCTCAGCTGGCCATGCCTTGTCAAGTTATAGATAAACCACCACATTTTCATTACAAAGAGTTACCACACAGTGTTATATACTTAAGTGATTTTTTTCAGGTAGGTTATTTTGAAAGTACTTGATGATCCTGACACAGACAGTGGATTGTGAATTGACACTAGATGTTACCAAACATAACTGGCTACAAGATGGCTCCCAAGACTGGAAACCTGCAAGTCATTAGGACACAAATTCCATGCATTTTTTTACAACATCCATCATGCGCTAAATATCATGTCCTACCAGTGGGGTGAATATTGTCTGTTGAGAGATGTTAAAAGGGTCTCAGAGATGGCAGTTGCAGGTATCTTAGGTAACAGGGAGAATAAAATCAATAAAACTGAGAATGTTTTATACCTGTCAAAAATCAGGCTAATGAAAAAAGTATGTGAAAATGCACATTTTTGAAGTTAGTATTTTCTACTGTCTTTCATCTGACTCCAACAAGGAATACTAATTCTTTTAAGATGGTGGCTTTTTGTCAACTATAACATAAAAACTTTTTCTTCACATAGGTCACTGTGTTCTCTTTTCTTGGAATTAAGAATGAATTATTCAACTTATGAATATTTGCTTCCCTATTAGTTAACAATTGCTACTGATTCATGTTCTTTATCTTCAGAAACATCTTGGAGAGATGTGCTTCCTTTCTCAGATCTTGTCAACAATTAGACTGTGAACATGCAGAGTTTCTTAGCTCATCGAGTTAGAAAACTACATGAAATTTTCCTTTTTATTTTGACAGGACAGTCAAGTTGTACAATTTTAGAAGAAGACATGGATGCTGTCCCAACCACCTACATTTTGGCAGAAATCCTGATGTCAAACAGGCACTCTGATTTGTGTCAAGTTTGTTGTTTACTTTGCACCATATGGAGAAAATTCAAATAATTTTGCTATGTAATCATTTGATAGTTCTTGCATATTTTCAGTATTGACTCAGTGATGAAGAAAATGCCTAAATTACATTTTAAGAGGTAAAGGTATGTAATTATTTGGGTTCTATTATTTGTTATTAACTTAGTCCCATTTTTTCTTTCCTCTTTTTAAATGCTATTTAAAATACTGTCCTCTTAAAAATAAAAATGTTCATTTTATGTTCTGTAAGCTAGTAGAAAGACTGTTAAAAAAAATTGATCAGACTGTTGAGAACTGTTGAGATTACATTTTCTATGACACATTTTACAAATATGCGTTTTAACTACTATCATCAGTTTTCAACTATATTATGAGAAACAAATCAGAAGGAACTGAGAGAAAAAGTCCTGCAGTACTCCATTTCACAGAGCTTTAATAACAATTTTTGTTTCTAATTCATGCCTTATTGGAATGCTTTTAAAATTCTAATCCTTCACAGGGAAGAAAAAAATGTTAGATAAATCAATATGATAGAGTTCTTTTTTCCTTGAACAAAATCCCAATTCACAGTGAAATCAAGCAAAGAAGATGGCTATGAATAACAAAATAAACTTCTTAGGCAAATACTTAAAATCATCTTGGTTGGATGGTGCATAACTGAAAATGTGTGTGTGTTTGTACATATCAGATTTGTAGAGTTCTCAGGACATTATACTTGATATCAAACTCTAGTATTTGCTTTTTCTTATTCTAATAATTTATGAAAACCTTCCTTCTATAATATAATAATTTCAGACAAGGGTTCTGCAGAATCAGGACAAATGGCCAGTTATGAGGTATGTGCAGGTTGGCCCACGTCACCCTTTCATACTTCCATGCTGAGGGAGTCATGCTCTGGTCTGACACAATAAATGTGCTAATCTGCCCTTCTGAGTTCTTCTGCTTTCCAGTGGCAATACTGGTTCACAGGGACTGTTCTGTCTGTCAGGATTATTGAAGGACTGTGCATGTCTATCACAATTTATTCCCACCCCTCCATTGCCCTTTCTCTGCTGTGTTCATTGAGCAACATAAGGTCAAAAGCTGGTGATACCTCCTCATATACAGCATCTAGAGGTGTTTCTGCAGAGGAATCAGTTGACTGTTTGGGTCAGTTTTATTTTTTTATGTGCTGTTGAGCATACAAGCTAAAAGTGAGGCAGAACAGGTTCATATCCAGTAGTTAATGTAACTGTTTGAAAGGTTCTTGATTTGCACTACACAATGCATCTATAAAGCAGTCCTTGAGAAAGCATATTTCCTAAAATGGTTTTACTAGCACAAGCTGGAGGATGGTAAAAATCACAAAGTTGTTCCTCTAGTAAGCAAACAGCCAAGTGAGAACTTTCCTTTTCCTGGCTTTGTATTCTCCATTCCTCCCTCCACCTCTCTCCTTGTTTTTGATGAGGTGGCTATTGTGATGCTTTGCAGCACGTCAGCTATCTTCTCCTGTGGCTCTTGCACAGAAACTTCCAAAATCGAGTTCTCAGCTCTTCCCATTGATATCCAAAATGTCGTAGACCTAATTGTCTTAACTCTACAGGACAGTCTTGCAGTTGAAATGACACATAATCAATATTGCTAGTGTTATTGATTTCAGACATCTGAATCACGTGACCCAGTAAGGCATGCAGTCATCTTCCCTCAACAGGAAATCATCTTCATTCCCTTACTGGCAAGCCCTGAGCAAGCTGGTATAGTTATGAAGCTAGCCCTGTTTAAAGTCAATTTAGACTAGAGGTCCTTTTTCAGAGTGAATTTAGACCTTTAGAGTAAATTTAGACCAGAGGGCCTTTTCAACCTGATTTTTTCTGTATTTGTTACTGTACAGCTTTAACCCGGAAGACTGGCACTGAGCATAGGTAGTAATAACATCATGTAAAACAGCAATGTGGAGGGGGACTGTTATTAAAAGGCTTTGAGAACTGCATAGGAATTGTACCAGCTGTGCAGTCAGTGTGTACAAATGCAGTGTAAAGTTAATTTTCCTAATACTATTGTGTTCCTACTACAGACATAACTATATGCAGACTTGTAGTTAGGAAACTGCAAGAGACTAATGCAGACCTTTGCAGCTGTGACATTCAGAAACATTTATTAGTTTACCATTGCTGAAGTATGTGATATGCCTTTTGTCAAATTATTTTCAGCAACCATGAGAAGCACATAGACAAAAGAAAGGATTTTAAGCTCTGAAACTATCCAGCGCCTATGTACAGCAGTTGTTTAATGCAAAGAAACATATTGCTTCTCTAAAGCAGATGCTATTAAAAAATAAAATGGAGGAAGAAAATATTCTCAGATAAGTGATAGGAAGGTACTAGACCTTGATATGTTCAAGGCAAAAATTATCCCCACAAAGACAGCAATATTCTCTTAACATTGTGATCTTGTATAATTCATTATAAATGCATATAGCACTTTCTTTTTTCATTGACGTAAACATAGGAATAACTAAATCAGGTTCAATCCTAGCTTAGCATCTCTAATAAATAATAGGCAATCTTGTTGCCACTCGAATGCTAATTGTATAAGACTCATTGTGTAGTAGCTGTTTATAGATGCTATACATTATGTTCTTTTAAAAGGCAGTGGGAGGACAGCAGGGAGAAGTGTGGTTTCTTTCTCCGGATTGTAATGGGGGGGGGTGGGGGGTGGAATTTGGGAGTCTGCAGCATAGCGAAACTAAGAAACTCCTGGGAAAATCAGGGCTTGGCACAGGGTGCAACTGGAAATATGGTGAAGCCTGTTAGAGAAGGATTGGAAGGGTCTATGAAATGAGACATCAGGTAGGGGCAGGCCTATTTACAGACTTTCCTGTTTAAAAGTTCTTTTGCTTTAGTCGCTGTTGTACTAGCCCAGCATCCACCAGTACTTTAGGTGTTCAAATTAAGGAAACAGTGCAAGCAGAATTATGTCAGAAGTCTGGCCAGTTCACACAGAGGTAAGAAACAGTGTCCACCCATAAGATAACTGTGTTCCACTGGGCATCTCTGGAGTGCTGTGTTCCCCAATAGCAGGGAAATCCTGTGTTGCACTGGTTGTGCTTCACTCCACCACATCAATGGAAACATTTCAGCATGTCGCTATTGGCACAAGCAAGGGAGTAACCAAATGCATGAGTGAGAATGCTATCTCTGTGTTACCATACCCATGCCCTCAGAGAAGCACATTCAACCCAGCCTGCAGGACAGAATTTATCCCCTGTTCTGATCAAGTAAACACCTCACCTTTGAAGCACCCTATGAGTTTTAAGTGAACAAAAGCACCTCTTGCCTACATCAGTTAACCCGGGTAGTACTGAACAAAGTGAGCATGTAACAGTTGTCCGTTCTCTCTCCAAACCCCTGCCTCCAATATACATGTTAATGAAATTAATGTGTTTACACTATTACTTGATACATAACACAATTCTCTATGCAGGTAAGTGGAGAGAACAATGAAACAGTTCCATCAGAGAGACATATAATTAAAGCTAGGCTTCATCCTCATCTGTTTCTCAGAAGCAGGAAAAAAACCAAGGACCCCACTAATGTAAGAGCTATTCAACCACTGCATCCTCTAAGTAACCAAATCCCAATACTTTTCAACTCAGTTGGTTTCCTGATACAGATTGGTCACAAATCAGCTAAAGCCATGAGCAAACTGAGTTGAGATTTCATTCTTTCCTAGGATTTTATTTTTTCCTACGGCATTGGGAGAAGCTATGTTTTTTCATCTTTATATGCATCTTGCAGGTGTAAATATGTGGTGGGTTAGCCTTGGTTAACAACTACACTCCCACCCAGCTGCTCACTCACTCAACCACCACCACCACCCCAGTGGGTCAGGGAGAAAAAATAAGAAAAAAGAGGAACAAGAAAACTTGTGTGTGAAGATAAAGACAGTGACTTTGTTTACCAATTACTGTCACAGACAAAACAGACTTGACTTGCCAAAATTAATTTATTGCCAATCTATTTTATAGATTTGGGTAGTGAGAAACAAAACCCCCAATATTAAAACAGCTCCTTTCCTCAACCTCCATTCCCATGCTCAGCTTCCCTCCTTTAGACTCACTCCTCTATCCCACTCAGAAACACTGGGAGATGGGGAATGGGGGGTTGCAGTCAATACATAGCAGGAGGCCTGGCCTTTCTTTCCTCCTCACTCTTTTCCCCTTCTCCATCATGGGGTCCTCCACAGGGTGCTGTGTGAATAACTGCTCTACTCTGGAGATCCTTCTCCCTGACACTCCTGCAGTGCCCCCCTACCAGCACCTTGACACCAACATGCAATACTAAATATAAAGGACATGGAGAAAACCCTTTCAAGAAACCAAGATAAAATGGAAGGTGACTGAGGGGCGAACAGAAGGGCAACTCTTTGGTGAACAGAAATTGTCTGAAAATTATTCTAGACATTAGTAAAATCAGCCCTCTGACTGCCCCTACTTATGTGTAGTACCTTGCCAATCAGTCCTGCATGTTCCAGATGTTGGATACATTGCTCATGGCTTTGCTTCAAGTTGTCAGGGTGAAAAAAAAAAAAAAAAAAAAAAAAAAAGAGGGTTTGGGTGCTTTGGTACCCATATAGCCATATTAATCAGGCAACAGCTTAATAATGGGAGAGGGCTCTACATCTCTCACTGGTGTAAGCATTGTTGCAGGTATGAACAATGAAGAGTCATCTACAGTGATGCCATACCTGGCAGTGTTGAGCTCTGTGGTTTGAAATAATGGAATCATCTACTCCTGTTGGAAAATTGTACCACTGCTTATATAAATTGCCTTCCATTCTGTTGCTTTTCTTCTGGAAAACTGCATAGGCAGGATGTGACTTGTGAATGCTGGTTGTGCTTGGGTCAATAGCTGCAGACCTTGGCATCATTGCATGGTCCTGGAGACAGGTGATTACTGCAGTGCCACACTGATGAGTATTGCTTTTAATTATCTTGGTCTTGGAGAGCTACAACCCCATCAGTTGCATAGTAATAATAGTTGCATAAATAATCCAAGTCAGAGGCCATAAATAGGCCATAAATAATCCACAAAGTTAGCACGTCAGGGGATCAGGCTATTATCCATGCTCTGGGATAGACATGGGCTATCTCTTCAAATTCCTTCTGCAGGTCTAAAAACAAGATGGAAGATAAGTAATTTATGACAGATAATAAATGAGATGTAGTGGCTGAACTGCTTAATAGCAAATAGGTTTGGGTGCTGTTAGACCCAGAAGGACTTTCCTGGTGACAAATTAGTTATCAGTGGACTCGAATTTGCAGGCAGAGAGAGCATAAAAAGGGAGCTCTTAAAAAGTTTAAGCATTAAATGTTTTTTTCTTAGCAACTCCAATATCTTAACTGTACAATATCTAGCTTCCACAACTCAAAACAAATGCTGACTTCCCTATGCAATTAGAAAAGAGAAGTTTGGAAGTTTGGCCTTTATCTCCATACTTCATAACAGTGGCATGAGGTGTACCTTACTGTATTTAGCACGATCTCAAATGAGCACTGTTGGCTAGTACAGTCTTATGGCAAATGCTGTGTAACAAACATAGTATTTCTTTATTGGAATGAATTTTTTTTCAAATAAGCTTCAATTTCTTCAAGACATTTAATGTAGGCTCACCTTTTTCTCTGATAAAACAGTGCTGTATGCAGTCAGCATATGTAGTAAAAGTAGAATCATATAATTGTATAGGTTGGAAAAGACCTTTAAGATCATTGAGTCCAGCTGTTAGCACTGCCAAGTCCACCACTAAAGCATTCAAAGTACTTAAATAATGATCTGCAAAACTTAGGGTGAATAAGATGCAGCCATTTGACAACAACACTCCTAGTGAAATCTTGCAGAAGTAGGGCTTGTTGAGTCCTGCCCTGTACTTGCACAAGCACAATATATGATAATCCTCCTCCTAGGCACTTGAAATTGTATTTGTAAAAACAGTAAAGCTTGGGAACAGACAGATCGCCTTTTGGTAATGTTGTCCAGCATTTCAGTGCTCTGATACTTGCTATGGAGCTCCTTTTTTTATTTATTTATTTTTCCCCCCATCTATTCTTGCATATAGGCTGCTTTTATCCATTTGATTTTATGATAATTTTATCATTTTTATTTTCTCGCCCAGCTACACTTTCATATAGGCTGCTTTTATCCATTTGATTTTATGATAGTCTTATAATTTTGATTTTCTCGCTTCCTGGTATTAATGCTCTTCTCTATTTATAGGTAGCAAAAGTTCCAGCTAAGACTTAATTTTGCAACATTAAAAAAAAACAAGCTCTTCTAGTCTCCTTTAAAGTATAAATAGAAAGACAGTTTTTATTGACTTGGTCATTAAGAATATGCCTGTCCTCTGGAAGTCAGGGACACTTCCCACGTTCAGATGTGTTATCCAGTAGGATTCTTGTTTCGTGTTGCACTGAAATTCAGATGTACACCACTCTGTTTTCTTGCATTTGCATGGGAAGAAAATCAAGGTACACAAGTGAAATGGAGCGAAAAAAAGCCTCCAGATGATTACCCTTTTACTAAGATATACCAATATTTCTCTCTCTTTCTTTGAAACACTTTCCTCATACATAGCACTACTGCATTTACCTTCCTTGGTGCTTAATCCTGAAAGCTTGTAGTGAACCTGTAGCAAATTAGATGAGATTACAGGCTCTGTAGTTTATCAGTTATTTCCAAAAAGAAACTCTATGGAGTTTTTTATGTGTATCACATTGCATATAACAATATTGATTTTATTCTCATTTTCATTATTTCAGTCCTTATAGTCATTCAGCTATTGAAGCCCTCTTTTATATAATACATCCCAGCCTAGCCTATTCAGTATGCTTTATTGACACGCACCTTTTATTTATGCCAACATTATTAATGAAAATTTTGGAAAAGATCAGTTTCAGGGGCAGTACTTAAGAAACTCCACAATCACCTTCTGCCAGCATGATATTTACTCTTTCAGCACTACCTGCTGTGTTGTCCCCCTCATGGGCACCTTCCCTGTCCTGCAGCTCCTGTACTAAGCAATTAATTCTGTTGATCATTCAGATCTTTTTGAAACAGAGTCCCTCAAGTGAGACACATAGCCATCTTGTATTCTGTACTTCTGGAAAAGTATGCCAATGAACAAGAAAGGTAGACAGACGTCTGGCAGCCAGTAAGTTGAAATCGGTTGTATAAATCTTCAAATTCCTGTTAAATTTTGTCTAAATTGCTTCTATTTCTTTCTGACAGTGAATTAATTCTGTAGCTGAAGTTCTACATGATATTTTAAGACACTCTTTTTTTAGTTTTAACTGTGATACCTTTTAATACAATAATTTCATATTCAGCATATAATAAGCACTTTTCTCTACATCATCATTCATATAAAAGATTGTTTATGTCACATCTAAACTGTCATCCACTTCTGTAAAATTCTCTATCCAGACACTCACAGATAATTCTAGAATTCCTTCACAAACAAAGGGCATACAGAAGAAGCAGATGCTAACAGCAACTATAGTTAATATTTCATTTTAAAGCATCTGTAATTTGGTTTTTCATTGGTCAGAATTATAATCTTAACCTATACATAGTTGATTACCCTTTTAAAACAGGAGCCACTTAAGTCAACTTAAAATTTAAAGAAGAAAAATATTTTTGAATAATCACACTTTTTTTTTTTCCTTTTTTTTCTTTCTCAGAGAGGTGTAAACTGATGAAAGGAAATATTTCAAAACAGAGTTCATAATCAACCTGTGGAACCTGCTGCCAAAAAAATAATAAAAGAAGTCCTTCACTGAGATGAAGAACTTGGTTGAATTCCAAGGCTGGCACACATCTCTGAATTCATCTCAGCCCCTTACTGATTGTCACTTCATGAAGTCAAAGTATCTTACTCTGTTAATATTTGACAAGCTCTCTGAGCTGCTCAACCAAATAGAAATATTCCCCTGAGGGTTTTTCTGACTGCCCTCTCTATCTCCCAGCTATCTCTGACATACTCTTTAGACAGATTTAGATTTTGAAATTACCTCTTAAACAATGAATGAAGCAGGCATTTGGATGCTCAGCTATCTCACACTTTTTTCTTTTTTGGGGTAATCTTTTTCTAAAGCAATTAACGTCACCCACAGAAGACAAAATATCTCAAGACTGTGTCAGAATTTGTGAAAATGTCTGGATAAGGTGAACGCACAGAGAAATGGGGATATATTTCTTCACATAGCATGAGGTAGCACATCTCACCACCATCTCAGAACTGCAATATATCTAATAATCTTATGGAATAGCAAGGACATCAGAAAAGATTTGAATGTTATGAAAATGGATCTGGAAATGCTTTCTAACTCATTTCAGTAGGCACAGTTTTTTAATAAGCAGAGGCACTAAACAACTGAAACTTATATAGAAGATATTTTACCTGCCTTCAGCATTGGTTGGATTAGTAAGAATTTTATTTGTGCCTGAGAGATACCCAAAGTAGTGAGAGAAATGTTCCAGAGTTCTGTTCACTGAAGTAAAATGCTTGTTTGGTAATTTCAACTGAATATATCGTCATTCAAATGGATTGAAATGCATTTAACTTTTGTAAGTACTGGCCTTATTTGTTCTAACAGCATGACTAAAGCAAATTTGAGATAATGTTCCTTTCAAAATGAAGCCATTATATCCAGAATATTAAAGTTCTCACTGATTTTAGTTCTGTGCCACACTAGTGAACACATTACTCCCCGTCTCAGAAAGTTCAACACAACTCTTTGGTAACATTTAGACAGCTTCTCTGAATCAAGATTTTTAATAGGGCATTTATCAAATATTATTTTTCTTTCCTTAGCTCACAACTGCTATACTTGAGACTTAAATATACAAGCAAGCATATATAATTTTATCTCAGATTCATATAGATAAAGGAGACAGGTAGCTGTTCCTTAACAAAGGGAAGAAAAGATATTTTCTTGCAACTGCATGCCAATTCAAGCTACAATACAAATTCAACAGGTAGGGAAAGATACCTAATTCATCTTTCTTGTACTCCTTCCACAATGCCCATTATTTTGGTCTTCTCATTCTGTCTCCTCTTAACTGCACTATATTTGCCATGTAAGGCAGATACCAGTAAAACAGAAAAGAAAGGTTTTCTGTTCTGAAAAACCGTAAGCCTCTGTAGGAGGTAGAAATTTAGAAAATGTTTTAGTGCTTACAAAATATTAGCAATTGCATACTAAGAATACAGTGCCTTCATTATACTGCTAACAAACAGCACTGCAGAGCTTGAGGAAGAAAAAAAGGGAAAATGGATAGTGTTTTTCCTACTGTACTTCAGAAGCCAGTATTGCCAAGTCTTTTACATGTTTCTGAATGTGGAAGGAGCCTGGTAGTATAGCTGAGCACTGAGGAGAAAAGTGTTGCTACTCAAACCCCAAACCAGAATTCTTACTGTTGCATGTAGCTTCCCTGAGGACCAGGCAGTTTCTTCTGTTTCAGAAGACCAGATAGAATAGCTACATTTTCTAGGGAATTAAAAATAGTCATCTCATATTGATATTTTTGACCATTCTGATTTAATAAATAAATAAATAAATAAACAAATAAATAAATAAAAAACCAGTTGTCTTATCTGTTTACTATAAATGCCATCCATTCATTACCACAACCAGCAGAGCAGGAAATATCCATCCACTAAATGCTTCACTGCAGATGGCTCCAGGACATTCATCAGTATTCAACACCAGTGTGAGCTCCTCCGTCCACTCCAGCTGCCCTGTGTGCACTTTCTCATCAGAAAGTCTGAAGAACAGAGGATCACCGTCATGTCATTACTATAATCCCTTATCGGTATATTCCAGAGATGGGAAAAACCCCACTTTTAACTACAGGGTAAGAAATTCCAGAGGTTATGGTCAGAACTGGGAGATGACCCTCTCATGGTAGAGTCCTTACTGGCTGGAGAATTTTTTTACATGCTTGGGATGTTGAGTAGTGGGACACATCCTGCCAGCTGAAGAACCTCCTCTGCCCTCAGCTATGGGAGAGAACAGCATCTTGTCCAGGGGCTCATATCAGTAACTTAAAGAAATAAAAACATATCAATATTTCAAAAATATACACTGAGAAGAACAAGAGGTGGCTAAGTGTGGTGATGAAGTGTGAGAGACAGATCTATACATATCTGTCTATGAGGAGGGGCTATGACTGTTTTACTACAGAAGAATTCAATTGAACGATGTTACCTAAATCATGCATATAGTTTACCCTCATTTTTCTATTTGTGTAGAAATGCTTTAGCCTCTTCCAGTGCGCATCTAGGACGCCAGCTACTTCCCCAAAAGCCCATTCATAAGTGGACTGACTGGCCAGTTGGGAAATATGGTCCCTGCTCTAGAAAATAGGCTTCTTCCTCCCTATCTCTGTCTTGGGCATTTACAAATGGCCTGTGGAGTCCTAGCACACAGATACAAGGCCAGATATTGACAGACATCTAGGTAATTTTTGCAGTGTTCAGAGATATTGACCGGTAACATTTCTGCTCTTTTTCATGACAGCACCATCTTCAGTCCTGTCCTGCACCTGCTCCTGCCCTGGATGTGGTTGTACATTCATTCAGTGATATGCTAACACAGCATAACACACTATTTAGCTGAGCATGGTTAAGTTGCTTAGTATTGGAGTGTTGATATTGGTGCTGACCTGTCTCCTGTAATGTCACCTCTGAAATGGGGATCTGCCAGATATTATGGGATCAGTTGAGCCTTTAGTGGGATAGGAGGCTTTTCAGGAGTTTTGGATAAGGGAGATTCCTTAATGTCTGCACTGGCTGCATATGCTGTTTGCTGGAGCTCATGGTACATGCCACCTTCAGAAGTAGGGAATAAGAATGCCTGCCATGTCTTTTGGAAACTCCAGAATGTGGAGAATGGCTGAGTAGAGAGAGTCATAGTGTGATGAATCATGGATCACCTCCAACTACAGCACAGGTTGCTAAGTATTCCAATGAGGCCCTCAGTGTTTAGGTTGGAGTTTATTGGGTATTCAGGGGAATTAGTCACCTCCCTCAGGGCAGCTTCCCTGCACCTAAATATAGGAATCCCTTTGCTCTTTGAGTAACTACATGGGGAGCTTATGTGATAAGAGACAAATTGAAAGAGCAGGAGGGTTGTATTTTTGGAGCTAGATGGATCGCATATGTGAATACTTCTGTACACACTATTCATATATTATTATTAAATTAATATTGTGCTTTAAGTAGCAAAAATAAGACATTTTTATGCAGAAATACTAAATATATTAAATATATTTACTACTTTCTGTGCTTCCATCTATATTAGACTTCAATTTTTTATGTTCTGGATACCTTTTAGGGAATAAGAATTTGGTGGTGACTGAAAAATTAATAAACAGGTAAATTAAGACATGAAAAATCCTGTATGTTTCCACTAATAAAGATTACTTTCATCTTATTTTAGATTTTCAGAACTTCAAAGTGCAAATATACTGGCCTCTGCAGTTCTAGTGTAAGAATCCTAGTCCCACCTGTAGCATTTTAAGGGAGGTATTAGTTTTTTTGGCGTTTGACCACATCTTCAACATCTAAAATTCAAGAACAAATTTGTTCAGAGGGAACCAGATATGCTCCCAGCAAGGCAAAACAACAATTACAGTGAAAAATGTACACAGTGGAGTTATCAGCTGGCAAAATTGGGGCTGCTTTAAAAATACTTAAACAGCACTCAGTAATGGCTACCTTCTGACTTTAAATTTTCATTTCCTCCTATAGTTGTCCCTAGTATATGAAAGCTCTATTTATGTACCTTTCATGCCCAGTTCGCTTTCAGTCCACCCCTCTTTGAACTCATTTGCTAAACTTTCTAATTCAAATAAAAAAATTAATTTTTAAGACATTCACTGAGATAGGGAATTGCAGGTGATACATTGATAGATTACTATAGTTTTGGCATTCTAGTTCCAACCCTAGGCCATTCTTAATGGTGACATAGTCACACAGATGCTACCACCAGGAGATCCCTGACATATAAAAATGTATTTATCAAGAAAAAGACCTTTCCAGTGAACAATACTGATTCATCAGTTTCAAAAAATTGCCATGAAAATGATGAATGTTTGACAAACAGCCCTTGCATTGTTACTAATAATTATGTCACATTGCCATGTAACAACAAATAGGTCAAAAGAGACAAGTGCCACATAAGATAGATACAGTTAGGTTCCTCTAGAAGAAGATAAAACTAATGGGCCCATTTGGCCAAGGGTCACAGTGTCCCCCTGAAATTGATGCATTTAGCACTCAAAATGGAGACCTGTATTTTGATGCTCTGGAGTAATCCCATCACCTGGGTCACTCCAAAATATGGATTTCTTGATGTCCATCCTTTTGAAATGGCCAAGACTCCAAACTTCTGTTCTTTTTTGCCTTGGGAAATCTTATCAGTCACATCTGAAATCCCTACAAGAGCTCTCATTGAATCAACCCACATATTAATGAGATCACAAACTGTGGCAAGAAAGCCACAGTTGCTTTCCTGTAAACAAGAAAACATATGGGCTTTTACACATGTATCACATGTATTTTTAACAAAAAATATTGCAGGGAATATTTCAGCAGCTGAGGTTCTCAGTGTTTAATGTTACTGCAGGAACTATAAAACTGTTCTTGAACCTGGGTTCAGAAAGTATTTCTTACTGACAAAAAATAAGAGCTAAAATATTCCAGAGTATTTTTATGTGTCATGAATGTTCCATTATATAAGAGCTACTGTTGTCATTGACATAGAAAAGTTAGACACTCCTTCAGGGCTGGGAGAGGTAGGAGGTGAGAAGCAAGTTGTTACACAGATGACTCTAAGATACATGTGCAACAACCATCTTTTAATGAACACTCCACCTTGACAATTAATAAAGAAGCCAGTATGTTGCTGTTGCTAACACACCTTTGCTTTGCATATCTTCTTAATAACAACGGCTAAAATGTGATGTTCAAATGCATATACCAGTAGTGAAAAGTTTAAAAGAATTAGCCAGTAAATCATATCTGGTCAAGCATGTTCATTGGAGTGCCCTTTTTACCTAATCACATTTCCTCTTTTTTTTTTTCCTGTTGTTCCATTTCATCATACAGAAGTTGCATCGGCATTGCTCAGCCAATCCTTTGGTACATATCATGACAGATGGGGTTTATTATATGAAGAATTCTTTGGCTTAGGAAAAATATTTATGAAGTGTTTCAAAACTTTGTATCAGGATTTATCAACTTGGTCTCATAATAGTTCTTTGAGATACAGCAAGAAAGGATAATCTCTATTTTACTGATATGGGAAATACATTAAATGTATATATATATGCACTATATAAAGCTAGGTCATTCAAGCTTTAATGACAAAGGCCAGGTATTTAAAAAACAAATGAACATATATTTCAAGATACTAAATGCCTGCCGTTTTCATGGTCTTCACTAGCACCTACTTTAAACAAAAAGAGATCACCTTGTGTAACTTTTGTCATCTGTCCATAATATATCTGGACAATTCTCTTTGTACAAGTCTTATCAGGGTCCATGAGAGCACTAGGAACATGGCAGAGAGTGACGCTCCTAAATCCAGTTGCAAATTTCTAATTTAGCAGTCATAGTGAAAGCTGTTAGAGGTCCATCACTTTCAAAAATCAGGTCAGGTAAGTGTCTAATTCTTGCATGCAGCAATGATTTTCTTGCCAGGATAGTTTCACCAGCATGTGAACTTAACGGTACCAGGAAATGTGTGTGAATGTTACAAACTGAACCCTTTAAAATGCTCTTCATCCTCACACATGGTTGTTATGTCACTAAGACCCAACCTGTATTTTCCAAAAGAAAAACTTCAATGATGATGTCAATAGCTAGTCAAAGCATCATTTCTCATTGGTAGCATGACATATAAAAATAAATTGCAACACAACGTAAGCAAATCATTCCTCATATAATGATGATGGCTTCATTCCAATTTTTTATATTCAAAGCCTGGGTTGCTTTTACCTAACACCACTTACAAAGCAAACATTTGTTTTTGTTTTTGTTTTTTGATTCCTCATTGTCTCTGCTTCCTGAAGTCAGAACTAGTTAAGAATATGAAATACACACTGATGTAACAGTTAAAATAAAAATATGTTAGTTTATTGTACAGAATCTCCTGGTCCCCAAATAGGAGCTTGTTAACACTGGAGGGAAGAGAATCTTTATTCCTAGAAAGTTCAGTATTAAATATATTGGGTCTTAAATTTGTGGTTACTCCAATATTTTAGAAATAAATGAACAGTTAAAAAAAATCACTTTAATTTGTTTTGAAGGTTCCCATAAGATACTCAGATAACTATATCCAGTGACTCTGGCAATTTGTTTTGCAGGAAGGACACTCAAAAAAATCCCAGCAAAATAATTTTGAAGTCTCAGAAAAAAAAAAAAAAAACCAAAAAAAACCCAGCAAAAAACAAAACCCCAAACCCCAGACAGGTTATCTGTAATTTGTTAACAAACAGATGCACCCAAATAAACACTCCAGATCCCTGAATGCTACTTCAATACTACTACTGTTAATTTATATCAGAAACTAATAACTGGAGTCAGTGTGGTGGGCTGACCCTGGATGGATGTTAGATGCCCACCAAAGCCGCTCTCTCACTCCCCTCCTTAACTGGACAAGGCAGAAAAAGTAAGATGAAAGGCTCATAGATTGAGATAAGGGCAGGGAAATCACTCAGCAATTACCATCAAGGGGGGAAAAAATTACTTGGGGGGAACTTAATTTAACTTATTACCAATCAGAGTAAGACAATGAGAAATAAAAAGAAACTCTAAAGCATGTTCTCCCCACCCCTGCCTTCTTCCCAAGCTTAACTTCACTGCCAATTTTTCTACCTCCTCCCCCACAGTGGTACAGAGGGATGAGGAATGGGGGTTGCAATCAGTTCATCACACGTTGTCTCTGCCACTCCTTCCTTCTCACACTCTTCCCCTGCTCTGATGCAGGGACCCTCCCATGTGAGACAGTCTTCCATGAACTTCTTCAATGTGAATCCTTCCCTTAGGCTGCAGTTATTCATGAACTGCTCCAGGGTGGGTCCTTTCCATGGCGTGCAATCCTTCAGGAACAGACTGCTCCAGTGTGGGCATCCCACAGGGTCACAGCATCCTTTGGGCACATCCAACTGCTCTAGCGTGTGCTAGACCCATGGGCTGCAAATGGGTATCTGTTCCACCCTGGACCTCCATGGCGGAGTGCACTGGAGAACAGTGTGCCTCACCATGGTCTTTACCATGAGCTGAAGGGGAATCTTTGCTGTAGTGTTTGGAGCACCTACTCCCCATGTTTTTCACTGACCTTCCTGTCTGTAGAGTTGTTTTTCTCACAGAGAATCATAGAATGCCTTGGGTTGGAAGGGACTTCGTAAGGTCATCTAGTCCAACCCCCCTGCATTAAGCAGGGACATCAACTACATCATGTTGCTCAGAGCCTTGTCAAGCCATATTCTCACTCCTCTCTTCCAGTTGTTCTGCAGTTTTGTTTTTTTCTCCTTAAATATATTGTCACAGAGGTGCTACCACTGTAACTGATGGGCTCAGCTTTGACCAGTGGCAAGTCTGTCTAGGAGCCAGCTGGCATAGACTCTGTCAGATATAGGGAAAACTTCTGACATCTTCTCATAGAAACATAGAGTCATTTAGCTTGTAAAAGACCCTTTAGAAAGATCATCAAGTCCAGCTATTAACCTAACACTACCAAGTCCACCCCTAAACCATGTCCCTAAGCACCACATCTACATATGTGTTAAATAACTTCAGGGATGGTGACTCAACCACTTCCCTGGACAGCATGTTCCAGTGCTTGATAATCCTCATATCCAACCCAATGATTTCTTCTCATTTCCAATCTCTTCAGGTGCAACCTGAGGCCATTTCCTCTTGTCCTTTGTAGCTGGTACTTGGGAAAAGAGACCAAAACCCATCTCGTTACAATGTCCTTTCAGGTAGTTGTAGAGAGTGGTAAGATCTCCACTCAGCCTCCTCTTCTGACTAAGCCACCCCTGCAGCCCACTCCTGAAACCTTGCCACATAAACTCAACAGAATCAGTAAACAGTCAGCTGTGCTGTACATGTTAATTGCACACAAACAAATACTTAGAAAATCATCTTTGTCATACTATTTTTATATTACTAGTTTTAACTGAACACTTAAAATCAGATTACAAAAAATACTTGCATACTTTAAAGCTACATCAAACCTTGTTGATACATGTTAGGAATTATAGCTTCATTTATCTTTTCAGAAATGCCAATTTGTTGACTCAAGTGTAATATAGCATATGCTGTGCTTCCAGAGGGATGAATTCCATCATCTTGGGATTTTTGTATTTCTAGCTCAGAATGTTCTGTATATTTTCACTAAATGCATAACACTGGCAGATACATTTTTTTTAGACTCTTCAAGGATTTCTGTGATAGTTCCTCCATATTTATTCTGCATACTTAATAAGAAGTAAGCTTTGTTTTTGATATGTTTCTGTATAATATTAGTAATATAAGTGATTCAGTACCCCAAAATTATTTGTCATATAAATTAGGAAATGTAGCATGAGATCACAGCTTTTTTTTTATTATTATTTTTATTTTTTTCCCAGAAATATCTGTCACTGTCAAATTCTTTTTATTTTAAAGCTCCTAAAGGATATAAAATTTTATTTACTTCTACTGAATTCAGATTTTTCTCTGTTGCATTTTATTCTGCTTAGGAGCAAGATACATGGCAAACTAGTACAAACTAAAACTCCTATATTTGTGAAATTTTACAGCTTCAGAGGCAGTGGGTATGAAATCATTACCAGGATGAAAAGTACAGGACTGCTATTTTTTACCTACAAATGATCAAAGGAAGCCACATAAATTAAGACTAATTTTGAAAATGTGATATGATGCTTTTATTTCAGCTTTAATCATCCATCAACCACCAGAGAAAGATATCTCTATTCATTTGTAGTTACAGATTCTCTGTATTTTTTCCAGCTAAATCTGATAGAAAACTTCGGGATACATAAGAAAGTATACTGCATTAGGTTGCTAGACATGAAGCAATCATAGATAATATTTTAGTTTCTACGGGGAAAGAGAAGAAAAAGAAAAATCTGTTTAGTTGATAGCACTTGTTCAAACTATGTGGTGAAAAAATGCTTCCACGGGAGTTCTGCAGCCCAGACAGTGTAAGTGGGAGCAAGGGTGCAAATGGGGAAGAAAAGCTGTCAAGGATCTTTCATTCTTTCTCCCAAATTCTGCAGGGCATGCTCTCTTTGTGAAAGAGACATTAATAATTGTCTTTTTATTACTGCTAATAAGCAATAGCTTATTGTTATGTGAAAAATGAATAAAAAATGGAAAGAGTGGATTGAATGCCTTTCATTAACAGTTGTGGATATTTACTGAGTCTATCAGAGATCATGTGGAACTAAACAGTACAAGAATAATTCATATCCGTAGCCCTGAAATATGTGTATTATTTTTAAAATTTGTAAATCAACTAGTTTTTGTCCCCTCCTTTCTGTTAGCAAAATCAGCAGAGCTTTTTTCCATGCTGCTTCTGATTTAAAAACTCAGTAATCCACCATGTTTTATCCATCCTTGCATAACCAGACATTTCCTTATGAGTGATTTTAGAATTGCTGGAAAAATATAGAGAATTATTGGACTAGATGCATTTTGTATTTCAGTATTGTACAAAGAAGATATTAAATGACCATTCTATTCAGGGATACATTAGGCCCATACGTGTGAATAACTCTTCAGTTTCTGGCATTGTACCTGGGTTCATATTGTCCTTGAACAAATTTGTTTCGTGAGGGGAAAAGAATCTTCTAAATAATACTTTTGGAGTGTTCTTATAAATCTTTCCTCTTCCCCTGTTTTAGTGGTTGTTGTTTTTCTTGGCCTGTGTATGCCTGTGAAAAAATCTGTCATTTCCTGATGAGCGTGGGATACAAAGTGACAGAGCAGAGTTAGAAAAGTCAGGTAGCAGCAAAAAAACAGAATTTTGCCATATCTCTCCTAGATCTGCCTAGAGTTAGAAGAAAAAGTTATTCGAAAAATAATAAGCCTCCTGCAACTTTATTCTGTGTGGGAACTGGATTTCTTCACAGTGTTTCTCCATAACAATAATGTAATAATTCAATGCTTATGATAATTTAGGTTTCACTGCTTTGAACTATTATGACTTTTGAGTAACCCTTTGTTCACTGCAGTATCTTTTCTAGTATTTTTATGACCTTTTAAAATGTTAATCAATAAAATGCAAGAGGAGTGACTCATGGGAACCTTCTTGGCCTCACCTTAGACAAGGTGTGATCTGCAGATCTTGGCAGGAATCAGTGCTCACTTCAGTTGTTTTCCTACAGCACTCACATCCAGAATTGCCCTTAGAAACACCCCCATCACTTGCTCCCAGACCATTTCACTGGTTCACCAGCTTGTCTGGGTTGGCCTTCACTGACCATCACTGGCTCATGGGCACACCTGCACTTGCCATGGCACCACAGACACATGGGCCCTCCCACCTGTGGTCTGGCCCCCGGGGCTGCACTCACACGCTATACACACACACATGTGCAGACAGCATAAAGACCGTTCACCATTGAAAGAGTTAGAAAGATATTTAAAAAGACAGGACAGACTGTGCTGGTCAGGTTCAGGGCATGGTCAGGAAAGCATACTGACCAGCGAACTATGCACAGTCAATACTTTTTAATCTTCTTACCCTTCTCTTCTTCCTACTGTTGTTCTTTCCCAAATCACTTAAACATCTCTCTTTTCTCACCTTTTGTTCCCCAAACATTCCATAGTAGTTTATATGCAATCCCAAAATGGTCTTCCCCTGCATTCTATAATGTTTCCCACACTCCTGGGCAGCAGCTGCCTTTAATCCAAAAGATGAGCTGCAGAGCTGTCTCCCATGGCTTGGAGGAATGAGTGTCACACCTGGATATTGGGGCTGAGACTCTCCTGGGACAGCCCTGGGAGAAGCCCAGACAAGATGTTCATTCCTCTGAGTCCTTAATTTTGTGCTCCTCAGGGCTTGTGGAGATGGGTCTCTGCTGGGCTGACATTCCTGTGATGGGCCTGGGAGTACCCAGAGCAGGACATCACTTGGATTTCTCCATTGTCTGTGCTACTCTACGGGAGTGCAGATGAGCTTTTATCACATAACCTAATAATCAAAGTTTGCTTCAATGTATATTGCTCCTTTTCTCTTGCTCCAGAATACAAGAAAAACAGTAGCCTTAAATTATACCTAAAAGAAAATATCCAGATCAAATTGTATTGAACCCTTTGTAAAATGAGGTAACATATTATGTTTCAAAATAGTAGACATCATCAAGTTGCTGTGCTATTTGAAAAATATTTTATCTTGTGAAACTTTTCAAGGTTTATTTAAAATAACAGACACCTCCAATTGTATTACCTTTCCTTCTTGACTTTACCAGCTCACCTTGTTTGGGTTTTTTTCTGCTTGAATGAGCTTCATAACTTTAAAAATAAATATTTTTCTTAAAGTGCTTTCTCTTTTTATTTACATTATGTTTCTAAAATATTTGCTATTTCCAAGTGAGTTCTGGAGTGACTGCAAAAATCCTCAGTCTCATATACAGACACCTGAGCTCCTGGATGACAGAAGGTTGAGGGGGGGTATAGGAGAGAGAAAGGGAATGTGAAAAACAATAGATATATCTGGCTCCCTCAGAGCAAAATGAGAGCTTGTCAGACTGGGAAATGAGTCTAAGCAAGCCAGAAATGAAGACTTGTTTAAAGAGTAATGTTAATATTTTCACTCCTGCTGCTTTTTAGGTCTACTTTCCATCTATCCGTCCTTTTACCTGGGTTGTTGTGGTTTTTTTGTTTGGTTGGTTTGTTGTTTTTTTTCTTCACAAATCTGAGTTTCATTGCAGTTTGAGCTTCTGTGAATAAGAGGATCTGCAATTTCACTGCTCACCAACATCTGATGTGCAGCAAGATGGCTGCCCATCATATGAATTGTAACATTTAAAGAACAGTTATTGCCTATATTGTATTATAATGACTGTGTCACAATCATGCCATAATAACTAATTTGATTTATAAAATGTTCAAAGTTAATTGTGTTTTGAGTCAACAAAGTACTGGAATTAGCACCTAGTGAAATTAATGCACAATTGCACCATGCTGCTCCAATGAGAGCTACCCCTGTAACTTACATTTAAAAGGAGTGTAAGTAAAGAAATATACTTTGCATACAAGAGGTGTCATCGGAGTACTGTAAAGAGCCATAAGCAAAACTTTCTCTCATTTTTTCAAGACCTGACATCTTGACACCTCAGAGTGCAAAGGCACTTCCACTGAAAACCCTAAAAGGCTCAGAGCAGATTTTAAAATAATGAAGAAAACATGGAGAGTGAACATGACAAATTTACATTTGTTAAAGTAACATTAAGACTGTTTGCTTGGTACAGTAGAGGAATGGTATTTTAATCCTGTGCAGCAGTTGAATCAAGTGAAAATGTAGCTGAAATATTATTAAATGTAGTTGCAAGTGAAAAATAACCCTTTTCTGCTGCATTTCAGATCAGTTTCTGTCTAAAACTTATTCTATCTATGAAAGTAAATGACCCATGTAAATGTTGTCTTAGTGCAATAGAGTAACCTACATCACTTCTCTTAAAAAAATACAGAGGTAATTTCACCATATGCAACATTAATTTTGATCCAAATTTTAGTTAGTATTTTTGTTAGTTCAACCTGCAATGTCTGGATAGAAAACTAAACGGTGAATCTTCTGCAATTATGTTGGTTCAGATCTAAATTTTAAAATATTTGAATATTCATCCTGCCTGTTAAAGGCACTTGGAGGGATTTCTATACCAACTAGATTGAAGATTATTTGGGGGTTGTGTGTGTGTGTGTAAGAAAAGTACATTTTTTCCACTCTACTTTTTCACAGTTTTCATTCAAATTCAAGCTTCTCCAGAAACATTAACACAATTTAAATGACAGGAGCAATCATCTTAGTAAGTATCCAATTCTAGATCCAGTCTACCTCACCTAGCTCAAAAACTGAAATCCAAAGAGAAGCGGGTTTTTTTTTTTGGCAGAATTGGAATAATCAGCATGTGGAGCATCCAGGAATAATACAACACTTGCACAAAAATGAGCTGTAGACATTCTGGTTTGTTTTTCCATCTGACACAAATTATGAAGGTATAACATGACACAATGACTATTTTCCTTCTTAGAAATTTAAACATATTTAATCCTTATTGGGCAGTGAAAGCATACTCATATTTTACTGCATGTGTCCTTGATAAAGTTTTTAACTTGCAAGAAAACTCAAGTTCCAACTTACAAATAGATGTTTCAGCACAGAAAGAGTAAAAGGTGAAATTTGTTGAGGCATTAAGCAATCACAGCTGGCTTTCTTACTCAGTTTGTTACAAATCAAAACATACTTACCCCTGGGAAACAATATTGCCCTTGACATATGGAGAATAAAAAAACCTTGTTTTGTTTTTGGTTGGTTTTTTTTAAGTTTGTCAAACTTGTTATATAAATTGATTTTGAGTGTTAACATAATAATATCTGAAGACCAGAGCCATAAATGTAACAAGGGTAATTCTAAGCATGCTTGCCTTCAGATACCATGGTTTGCCCGAGGAACTTAGCACCAGCCATGTAGTACTCCACTACACGCAGCACAGTTGTGCAGGTACTACACGTCACACAGTCTTACTGACAGGTACATAGTCCTCATCTAAGCACTCTACCATGGAGCCATACAAGCACCAAAAGCAGCCCAGGATCATATTCTCCCTCCGTCTGTTGACACTGCTGAGTTCGGAGAATGTAATAAAATTTACTCTTATGGAGAGGTCTAACAGCAGACATGGAAAAATATCTTAGTGTAAAGCTTGCATCTCCATCAGGCTCATGGACCATGCCTAAAACCCTGGGAGAGCAGGATAATGTCCTAAACCCACAACAGTAGGAACCAGAAGGCCTCACAAAACTACAGTGAAAGGTAACATGTTTGGCACACCACTGAACCAGTAATAACAAAACTTCAATTTAGGAGTGGTGGGAATAAATGATGATGGATGATTTCAGGATATTGATATTCCTTTACTACATTTGATCTAGCGGGAGGTGTCCCTGCCATTGGCAGGGGGGTTGGAACTAGATGATCTTTAAGGTCTCTTCCAACCCTGACAATTCTAT
>JAAGNO010011794.1:0-24231 GCA_033439905.1 Ceryle rudis
GCTCCCCAGAGAGGGAGAGGAGAGGCTGAAAGAGCAGGGACTGTTCAGCCTGAAGAAGAGAAGGCTTGGGGAGTATGTGGATGGATCTTATCAATGTGTATAAATACCTGGTGGGAGAAAATGAAGAACAAAGAGCCAGATTTTTGCCAGGAGACTTTTGCCACTGAGAAGACAAGAAGCAATGAGCAAAAAATGAAACACAATTAAATTCCATCTGAAAACAGGAAAATACTTTTTTTTTTTTTTGTGGTGAGGGTGATAAAACACTGGAAAAAGTTGCCCAGAGAGGCTGTGGAGTCTGCATTTGTGGAGAAGATATTCAAAATCCAACTGGACACGATACTGGGCAACCTGCTCTAGCTGACCCTAGAGGGGCAGGTCAAGGAGGCTGCATTAGATGATCTCAAGAGTTCCCTTCCAACCAAAATGCTTCTGTGATTCTGTGATAAGACAGTACATAAAATATCACATATTGTGCCTTTTATAGATTTCTGCTTTTAGGCATGTTTAAGAGAACTCATTTCATGCACATAAATTTGACTTTTCCAGACATTTGCACAGCAAATTAGCATTACTTGTGTGAAAAAACATTTCAGAACAAGACCTTCCACAGCCACTAATAAACTTACCTGCAATAATTAGAAACTGTAGTGCTGTTGTGATATTACACAATAATAATGTTTTTTGCTCTTGTGTTTTGCTGCAGAAATTGAAATAAAATCTTCAGTTAGTGATTTCCAATATAACTTTTCACATTTTTTAGTCAACATTTGGATTACACAGTTAATGCAGAAATCACACAGTTAATACAGCACACAGACATTGTCTTTGGCTTGTTCTAAGCCTGTTACCTGCTTGTTTTACCTGACAGCTCCTAATTATTATACCAGAAGAAAAAGTGTTTCCTATTCAGCTTGTCAAGCACTTAGGATTTTTTTTACTCCTCTAGCACAGTCCTCCCCAGCTCTTGCTTTCCCAAGCCACAGTCCTAGTCTGTCTAACTGTTCCTTCGATGGAATCTGATTTTGTATTTTTGACCACTTTGCCACCCTCTTCTGTACCATCTCCAGTTAGGCTGCAGCCCGTCTGAGGTGGGGAGAGGAGAACGGAACTTGCATAGAGTCTTCAAAACGTAGGTGCACTGTGGATTTATGTCTTTGAGTACTAGTGAGTATTGACTTCCTATTCCCACGGGCCTATGTAGTAAAGTCCCAAGATCTCATCACTGAGTGTTAAAAATCAGGTGAACCCAGTCAGACACCGAGCGTGTGATGTTACAGTTTTGCCCATCTGTTTTAATTTTCAATTTTCTTTATATTTATCTGCAACGAATCTCTTCTGCTATTAGTACCTAGTCATTCACTACCATGACATCCTTCTGCCACCCTTGCTTGTGAAGACCAGCTGCTCAGCTCCACTGCCAAGGCTCTGGCTTTCCTGGAGCACATTAGTGAGTCGAGGCTTGCCTGAGGAGACAAGCAGAGCAGGCTGCCCTTGCACTGCTGCTGAAAAAGTCCTTCCCACTTCCTCTGTTCGAGGTCTCCTGCATTTCTGAGGAGCTGCAGCAGAAGGTTGTTCAGTGGTGCTGTGCTGGGCAGCAGCCTTGGGGCTGCTCCAGCTTCACCTCACTGGAAGTAGAGTACAGAGCAGGGCCAATCTCACAGCTCCCTTATGTGTAGGCTGGGCAAGGTGGCTAGTACTGATGTTGTGCCAAAACCAGATTAACACCATGGTTAACAGGACCCTTTCCCACACACACTCAGCAGCCTGAGTGAAGATCTAATATAACAGTCTTGCTTAAGACACTCCATGACTGCTGCTCACTGTTGTTCCTTCTCAGCATGCATTAGTGGAGGAATGAGGAAAAAAAACAGCAGTGCTGTAAGAAAAAAAAAAACATTTAGTGCCTTTATTGAATTAAAAAATGGACCTTTCTTCAAAGTGCCTTTACATAACACACATGAAAACTTTAGCATCATCTGTATAAATATATCAAAAGGAACAAATATTTCTTTAAAAAACAGTAAGATAACTTGGCTCAGTAAAATTACTTTCTTATCCCTAATAGTAGGGATAACAGGTAGCAGTTTTTCATTCAATGTATTCCAGGAGGCTCAAAGTCGCTGGAACTCTGTTGGCTGGTCTGCATACTGTGAGCAGTCAAAGTGGTCTTCACAGTTCATACAAGGTTCTTCTTACAGAAGAGTTCTGTGACCAAACTGTACAGCTTCTGTCCTACTAAATTCTTCTGTCGATGTGAACCATAACAATTAGCCTTGCTCAGATGAAGCTCAGTAACTTCTGAGGAACATCAAGGCTCTTTTACCCTGTAACAGGCTGTCACTGAACACACACCACATTTAAAATCAGACTGTGCAACAGCTAAGGGGATGTGGCACTTCATGACCAGAACTGATCCTCCCTTGACACTCCTGTCTTGAATAAAAGACAGAATAAGAACAGAATTGGTCTATACATCCATGACATTCATCTATAAAACACTCCAGTATCATGACAGTTTGAAATAGTCTGCTGTTTCAGGTTCCCTCCTATCCTGAAATGGATTCTTCTTCCATTCTGGCCAAACATACATTTAACTCACAAAGCTCAGAAGGCACTGCCTCTCCAAAGCAGTTTAAAGTTTCCAGCATACACCAAGGTAACCAAAGAACTTTAGGTGGGAGAGGAATCTATTTCCACTGGTTTTGTCACTTGTCAGGCAGAACAGGAGGGTAACACCATCCCATGTTCACGGGGCAGCTCTTCCATGGAATGGCACCTCACATTAGCAGTGTTGTTTGGTTGAGGACGGATGATTAAGAAAACAAATGCTTGAGCCATGAAAGAATAAAAAGACAACACTACATTGTCAAAACAAGTAGATGAATACTGAATGGTGCAGAACGTGATTTTCTTTTTTTTCAGATGAACAAGGGGAGATATCAAAGGACCAACTCAAAGGGAAAATTTCTCCCTAATACTGTATTAGCAACAGCCTTCAAGGACAGCTTGGAGTTTGACACAATAATAAGCTGCATGTTCCAAGATAAGGGAGCTGCATGGGAAAAGATGGGCTGCAGTTTGAATAGGAAGAGAGCAAAAGTTGCTGCAAGAGAAGCTGGCAATAGGAATCCCGAGTTGCAAAAGCAGCAATTAAAGGCAGTAACAGTCAAACCCTGAAGCTTCCATATACAATTAGATCTCATAAGTTAAAAATGTAACTTTCAAGGACAGACTGAAAAGCACAGGCAATTTGGCTCTTACATCTCCTGCTGCTATAAAATGCATAGCTATAAACATGGGATTAAACAGATTTGATTTTTTTTAATCTATCAAATCAATTCCTTCCTCCCCAAAAAAGAACTAACTGATCATTACAAACTACAGCACTGCCTACACACAAGTCAAACATAACTTCAGAGTTAACAATTGTGGCATACATAATATTCTTAAACAAAACAAACAAAAAACACCCAAAGGAAAGAGAAAGGATTCAACATGCACAGTTAAGTTTTAACAACTTCCCTTCCCAAACAGCTATCTGGAAGCTGAGACTCCAGCCTCAATTCATCCAGCCTCAGTTAAATTTAATACCCAGTCACCTCAGATTCCTTACATCATCAGGGCAGAGGGAAAGGATACAAGCAAGCAGTGCAGGAGGTAACACAAAGCATCTCTCTCTCACTTTAAGGAGTACTGGGCAACAATGCTATTTTTGCTCTATTTTGTAAACACATCTGGAGCCAAAAAGCATTGTCTCACTACCCCTTTTCTTCTCCTGTTGCACTCTGAACCCTCCAGGAACCAGATAAACTCACTAATCTGGGAGAAAACTGTCCCAAGGAATAGAACAATTTCTACCAGATTGGTCTGTTCAGCCTGGCTGGGAACAGGAGAGAAGACCTGCTCTCCTTCCACAACACCAACATACAAGCAGGTGCCCTGAAGCTCCTTGATCTGGTCCTTAATGTAAGGCAGATAAGGCCAACAGTCCTGTACTCCCCATGAGAGAGTCAGTGTCATTAGCCAGTTGTTCCACTGGGGTCAAGTTAAGAACAAATGCAGTAAGCCACTTTAACTGGAAAGAAAATCCTCTGGAGACTATTTTTTGGGTTTTTTTACTCAGTGCAGCATTATAATGGTATTATGGTATTTTTACAATGTCCACATGGGATAAGTGACTAAAAATGGTACAGTTCTTAAAAGTGTAAAAAAAAAAAAAGACCACGGAAAATTATCTATGTTTTGTCAGGTTCAATAGCACTTTTGGGAAGCTGGGATTGTCTCTTACCTTTTCTCTTGTATGGTAACACACTGATGCAGTAACACAAAAGGGATTTATCTTTCAGCAAACTGAACAAGGCAAATAATGCGCTTGTAACAAAGGTTTTGTGTCATTTCATTAAAAAAAATGAAACCAAAGCATTTACTGGCATCAACCATGCGCATTACATAATATCACAATTATAATTAATTTCATTCCCTTCATATTCAACCTTTAATTGCAAAAACCAAGTTTTATGTTTTTCTGATAGTTTTTTTCCCCCCCCCCCCTTCCATTAATATAGGAAAAGAATTCCACCAAATCACAGTGAAGTTCTTGGAAAAAGGCTTTGTGGACTTACTACGTGGTTTCCACATCATCACTATGCTACTGAAGACATTTCAAGGAGTTCTCTTGATCTGGCTGGAAGAAAAAATGATTCACATCTGTAGATGAAGTGGTAGTACCTTCAATCCAGAATATACGGACAAGATCGACTTCACAAAACAGATACATGTGACCTTCAATCAACCCATCACCAGTTAAGTGAACTGAGTTAGTCGTTAAGTGTTACTTTTCTTTCGTTATTTAGGGAGAATTAAAGTCTTTTAGTAACAAATGCAATCCTGATGAAGATCCATTTTTCCTGGATGGCATGTGGTAGCGCACTTTCTTCCAGAATCTGGTACTTGCCGAGTGAGACTTTTCTGAGAAGTCCCCTTTCCATTGGATAGCCCCATGCTTTTGCTTAACGTATTTAATGGATTCTGGCATGGCTGCATAATCTTGTATTTTTTCAAGTTCAATGAGAATTACTTTAATGCCGTCTTGGATGAGAGCATTATACATGGCTAGCTGCTTTTCAGACACATCTTCTGGAATACTGTAACAGGCGGGTTCTGGTACTAAAACAATTATCACTCTTCTACTTTGACGGATTTTTTCATCAGCAGTGCTGATCACAGCTGTAAAGAAAAAGGTTGTGCAAAGTTAAGGCTGTATGTTTCTATTTTGGTTTGGGTTGGTTTGTTTTTTTTTTTTTACCAACATGTTGCAGCTAGTTTATTCAGTGTTTGATATTTGAGCCAACACACTTCACCTCACAAAAAGGGACAAGGTAAGACCATGCAAGCAGTTACACTGGGTTAGCCAAGGAGAGATTTGGCCAATGCAACACAATCTGACACCATCAGACTGCATGCCTTATATGCTCTTGTTTTACATAAACAGAGAAGAGCTATCAACTATTTACAACTTACTTTGGTAATGCCATTTTATTACCTTCATAGATGCAACTGCAAAAAAATAAGTTCCAAAACCACAGAACCAGCTAAAACTATGACCTTTTTCCTTAAACAGCTTCTTTTTAATATGTTTTTGTTTATGTAACTGGGTTTTGTTACATTTAAGTGGAAGAGAAAGTGAAGAATCCTTCCTTCAATGGTATTCCAAACATTGTTCTAAACCAGCAAAATATGTTACATAACACAATAAAACCATAGGGGTTAAACCTGAGAACAGACTATGGCATTTTTTTGAGCTGGAAAAATAAAGCAGCACTTTATATTCTACTTCTTAGGGAACCCTTCCTTCTCAAACCCCTACTAAAAAGGTGATCCATGAACCACCTCACGTAGGTTTGTTCAGATCCACTTTTTTTGTTGTTGTTTTTTCATTAAAACTCTGCAAATCTGTTCAGTCTCAGCATTTCCTTTCAGAAGTCATAAGACTAGGAAGGATTCAGAAGACTTTAATCATTTCACCTCACATAAGCAGTCAGTGGGACTGACTTTGCTATTTTCAGTGTCAAAAAAATTTAGGAATTTAAATTTGATGTGCATATGCACACAGACTAAACCTCCACAAGGATTTTAAAGCCTGGGAAGGAAGGCAGTGGTTTGTAAGACTTTCACTAGGGACAGTGACAAGACAAAATCTTTGATACATCTGATCATTCCTGGTAACTTAGTGTTGCTTTGCTGGTTTTGTTTGGGGTTTTTTTGGTTTTGTTTTGTTTTTTTGATGTTGGGTTTTTTTTTTTCCCCACCTGCAATGTCTTTATTGCATCCTGCTGGCTTGACAGCAATTCTCAGAGCAAGGAAAAATGAAACAGTAGAGAGGTCATCCTGCCAAACAGCACCTCAAAGCAACAGGTTCTCTTTACACCACATGCAAGACCTGCTTTGCCATGTTTCTTGCCATTAGTCACCATTCACAAACACAATTTCAACTCATTTTCCTCTCAGCTTCCTTCCATCTCCATGTAGCTAGGCTACCCAGACACTGAAAAAAACACTTGAAGACCTAAATCCTGACAAGCTGAGATAAACAGACTTCACAGGAGCACCCAGTGCTGTACTTCTCATTCTCCACCAGAAAGAATAAGAAAATCATAGCTCATTCGATGATGGGATATTTAGAAAGACATCTGATTGACTGCCTGTTTCTGAATTGTATTTGCAGCTGCCAGTGAGAAAACCTGAGTGTAATTTGCCTTCGGACAACTTACCTTCTCCTGGTAAATCATCCCTCCCAAATATGAAGAGGTTATATCCACACTGTCTTTCTAAGACGTCTGGCAGTATTTTCAGAGCAAAAATATCCGATGAATACAAGCATCTCTCTCTGTTCTTTGGATACAGAACATAAGCATCATAGATCTTCCCATCTGAAACTAAAAAGTGAGCAACAGGAGTAATATAAAAATGGATTCTAAAGACACAAAAGCAAGCAAACAAGCAAAAAAAGATATCTAGGATTTATTTTTTTCCCCACTTGGATCATTATTTTAGGTCTTAATCCTGCTATTACCTAAGCATGTATTATTGTACTAAGCTTGAAACGTGTAGAATCAGGCCTTCTAGAATTCAGTATTCTGGGTCCGAATAGGCAAAAGAGACTTGCAAAATTAAGTACGTTTGAATATTCTTTTTTTTGAACTCTAAATAAAAGAAATGTTACAATTGAATTATCTGGAAAATAGCTGTTCCAGTAGTACAACTGAATACTTAAAATTCCAGCTGCAATGTAACTCACGGGTTGTTTTTGTAACCTGGAGTTTCAAAACACAGCAACCAATTAAACATGAAAACAAAAATAGAGTATTTGGCAAACGTCAACTTCCAAGTTGTATTAGATAATTTGGAACAAACTTTTCAGGAAGACCGAATTTAACAGACTTCAATCTACCAGAATGTCAATACCTCTGGAAGATATTGTCTGTTTCTCTAGTCAGGTACCTACTCTCAGATGTTTGGAAATGACCTATACTTCAGCATACTCTCATAGACAGCACCCCATCAAGACTTTTCTGAATGCCAGGAATTTACAGAAAGTAAAATCATCAGAAGTGCCTTCAAATACAAAACAAAAGAAAGTGAAATGTATTCTGGTTCATCTATGGAAAATAAAAAGCCACCAAACAATTCCACTGTATTACTGCTTTCTGTAAGAACAGTAATTAAAAGAAAAAAATTAACAATTGCTGTCAGAACAGCATTCAAACCACTGAAATGGGTCTTCAAGAAAAGCAGTGATGGTTCCATGTTCCTGGAAGGTTGCTGATTTTTTCCCTGTAGAGGCTTCTGTTATCTGAACTAACTCTAAACACCCTAAAAACATGTTCCCCTTTCAAAAATCCCGAGGAAGACCAACCACACTGCACGATGTTAACTCAATGCTTTGCAAAGGAAGGTGGAGGCTCATTACAACACACAGCACTGTTACACAAATGTACCTTTTTTACCCAGGAAAGGATGGCAGGAGTCCCGATACCAAAGCACAATATCAATTCTGAAGATCTTGTAGATAAAGAGAGTAAAAAATACTAAAAATACCAAAGAAACTCCTCCTCCAATTAAGTAACCCTGAATGTTCAGAGCTGCAATAGGATAGAATAAGAGAGAAAACAAATAAACAAAACACAGTTATGCATGAGAACCAGAGAAAGACAAAAGAGATGTTAAAAACTCTGTCGTTAAAATATTAAAAAAAAAAACCCACACCACAGATTTCATGTATGCTTTCTGCAAATGCTGTTATTTGACAAGCCTATTTTATCTTTCAGAGAAAAGCTACCTTAGCACTGTGACGAACAAGGCAACTTTTTAGCTGAAAAACCAAAATATTGACATATAAATCAGAACAGTGGTAGAGTGAGACTTGTACAACATTTTAATCAGTCAAAAAGCAAGAAAGTCATGGGTGGAAAGTGATTTCTGACCATGGTATTCTCCCCAGAACAACCAGACTCCCATTGTCTCTTCATCATCCTTGTAGCTCTCCGTTGGACTCTCGCGAGCAGATCCCTGTCTCTCTTGAACTGGGGAGCCCAGAACTGGACACAATACTCCAGGTGAGGTCTCGCCAGTGCAGAGTAGAGGGGGAGCAGAACCTCCCGTGATCTGCTGGACACGCTCTTCTTAATGCACCCCAGGATACCATTGACCTTCCTGGCCACAAGGACACATTGCTGTTCCACAGAGAACTTGTCTACCAGGACTCCCAAGTCCTTCTCCACAGGGCTGCTTTCCAGCAGATCACCTCCCAGTCTGTACTGGTGTACTTTATTATTCTTCCCCAGATGCAGGACTCTGCACTTATCCTTGTTAAACCTCATTAGCTTCTGCCCTGCCTAGTTCTCCAGTCTGTCCAAGTCTTGCTGAATGGCCGCACAACCTTCAGGTGTATCTGCCAATCATCTCAGTTTCGTGTCATCAGATTTGTTGCCCTTAAACCAAACAAATGCCCTCCACAAACTGCATTTTTTAGGTCATGCATAGTAAAGGATTTCTGATGTTAAATCCTACCCTGACAATCTTTATGAATAACTTATGCAACAAGCTAGAGCTCAGATCCATTTTCAGTCAATTAGTTGTTTACAGTGTGGCCAGTTAATTGTAAGTTTGAGAGTAAAATTTGTGAAAGGATTGGCTCACGGTTGACAAAACCATCTCAGTACGAGCTCTATAGACCAGAGGGTCTTCTGCAGCTAAATAATAAAAAATAAATAAATAAAATTAAATGGCCACTTACAATATTTGGTGATTTGCTTTTCTGTATATCTGGTTTTAAGTAAAAAGAACTGATTTCTTCAGCCTTGTATTTGAGTTGTTAAAGCTCACTTTACTATCGAGGGCCTGGAGCACCTATCATATGAGGAAAGGCTGAGAGAGCTGTCTGTTTAGCTTGGAGAAGAGGAGGCTGAGGGGGATCTTAGCAATGCTTATCAATAGCTAAAGGGCAGGTGTCATAAAGATGGCGTGAGGCTCTTCTAGGTAGTGTCCAGTGAAAGGACTAGAGGCAGTGTCCATAACCTGGAAAACAGGCAGTTCAACCTCAACATGAGGAAATACCTCTTTGCTGGGAGGGTAACAGAGCAGTGGAACAGGCTGCCCAGAGAGTTGGTGGAATCTCCATCTGGACTTGTTCCTGTGTGATCTACTCTATCCTGCTCTGGCAGAGGGGTTGGACTAGAAGATCTTTAGAGGTCCCTTTCAACCCCTACCATTCTGTGATTATGCAATTCTGTGATCTGCTGAAAAGAAAAATGTCATGCTAGGCAGCAATAGGTCAAACTTACCCTTGTCTCTGAGCACAAGACTGGGGTCTCCAACAAGTGGCAAGCTGCCCCCAATTAACATGCATGAGCCTATCTAGAAGGTGCTGACACAGCACATGCATCACTAATGGAAAGGCCATAACCTCTCCCAGCAACCTGCTTCATTCCTTCACTATCAGCATTGTCAAGAGTTTCTCCTACCATATAAATACATTTTGTTTTCCTTTCTCCTGGCAAAAATTATTTGTTACTGTAGACCTGGTTGTCCTGTCCTTCAAATACATTCAAGTCCTTTTGACAGTCTGTTCTGCACTTCATAACATCTTTCCCTCAGCTCTTTTAGAGAATTGGCCATTTTCACTGTTCTTCTAGACACACGATCTCCACTGATCGACGTGCTTCTTTAAATACAAGTGTGTAAAATGAAGCACAGTATTCCACTGAGGCTTCATACTTGCTTCAAATATAATGTATTTCATTAATGTTTCCTAAAACACTGACTGAAAGAAGACAAAGCAAATGAAAAGTGCTGTTTTTCTCTACTTTTGTTAATAATATGACAAAAAACTCACAAAGGCATTGAGCTGCATTGGCCACTGTGCACAACAGTACATCACACAGTTTTGGCTCTAAGTAGGGTGTTGTCAAACTGAGAAGTAAGTAACATTGATCACCATTTTATCAAGATGAGATCTCTTACCTGGGTGTTCCAGTTTGATGTAAGTTGTAAATTGTTGAGAACCATATATGAAGTAACAGAAAAATTTATAAGCATAATCCTTTGCTTTCACTTTTGAAATGTTAAATTTTGTTCCAGATACAGTAAGTCCATGAGGCATCCCCTCTCTGTCATTAAAAAAGGGTAAAAAGGAAATAATCTGTAGAGAAACTAAAATATCGGTGCTTTAGATGGGATAGATTCATCTATCCAGAAATACAAGAACATTCATTTTTTACCTCTATAAACCCAAGAAGCCAGTGAAGCACAGTAAGTGTCATCCCTGTAACAGATTCGTGACCAGAGGTGACTTGGCATTTTCCATACACACTGGCGTGTGGTGTGGTTTTTTTGCTGGGTGGGACAAAGTGCACCATTAGCAGTTTTGCAGAGGATAAAAAACTCAAAGGGATGGCTGATACACCAGAGGGTGAAGCTGCCATCCAGAAGAACGTTGAGAGTCTGGAAAAATTGACTGAAAAGACCCTCATGAAGTTTCAGAACAAAATGCAAATCCTGCACCAGAACAGTAAGGAGTCCCCAGGCATCCTGGACTGCTTTAAGAAAAATGCTGCCAGCAGGTTGCAGGAGATGATCTTTCCCGTCTACTCAGCATTGGTGAGGTCACATCGGGAGTAGTGGGGCCAGTTCAGGGCTCCCCAGTACAAGAGATGTGTCGATTTACTGGAGCAGGGTCATGAAAATCATTAAGGGAGGGGAGCATCTGTCATAGGAGAGCAGTGACTGTTCAGCCTGGAGAAGAGAAGGCTCAGGGGCAGGGGGTGGGGAGGGATCTTATCAATGTGTGTAAATACCTGATAAGAGGGAGTGGAGAAGAGGGAGCCAGGCTCCTTTCAGTAGTGCCCACTGACAGGACAAGAGGCATTGTACAGAAATTGAAACACTTTCCCATCTGAAATTCCATATGAACACTTTTTTACTGTCGGGGTGGTCAAACACCGGAACAGGCTGCCCAGAGAAGTTGTGAAGTCTCCACCTGTGGAGATATTCAAAACCCAGCTGGACACAGCCCTGAGCAACCTGCTCTATCTGACCCTGCTCGAGCAGGGAGGTTGGACTAGGGAATCTCAGAAGGTCCCTTGCAACCTAAATGATTCCATGACTATTCAAACCAGCAACAACTAGCAATAAAACTGTCAAGAAAAAAAAACAAACACATCTTCTAGGATTCTTTATACTGATAATGAAGAATAGACCCTTCCAAGCACATCAACAGACTCTCTGAGCCCATATTGTCCAGTCAATGGTGACAACCGACTTGGAAAATAATGATGAACAAAATTCACAAAAGCTGTGTGACCTTGGCATCAAATGACAACAAACATGGTGATAACTGCCTTTATGTCTGATATCTTTTGCCACAAGAAACTTGGAGATATAAATATGCTCTCCTACTAAATAACATCCTGCTCTAATGTAGATTTACAAGTGTAAGGTGGGAGGCATCTGCAAACCAGCATTCTACCCTATATACCAAAGTGATACCACCTTATGTAATCAAGGAGGAAAACTTATTTTGCAGAACATCCTGAAGAGCCAGTTTCTATTATATAATTGCCAGCAACTTCTGTCATAGGATGCCAACACAAACTTCATCATTTTGCAACGTGTTCAGATTTGTTCAAGTCAGCTTTAACTTTCCTCCCAGCAAACAGTTACCTCCAAGGTGTAAGCCTCTACTCCATAATGTTGGTCATGCCTACAGTGTGGTTCCACTAGTTTAATTGCTGAGAAATTGCTACTATTTTTTGAAAAATAAAACGTTATTATTGCAATTAGATTAATTCCTCTGATACTGAGTAACTTGCTTTGAATTATTATTCCTAATTAGAACTGGCACAGGATATGTTTTGCACATCTTCATCTCTGGCATGGGAAAATTATCAGGCAGGCTAGTGATTAGAAATGGAGATCACTTCCAAGCAAGCCAAAAACCTTAAAGAATTGCTTTAAGTTAAATATATGAAATGCTTTTCAGGAAGGTTCAGGGGGGTTGGACTAGATGACCTCTAGAGGTCCCTTCTGACCCAGACATTTCTATGTTTCTAAGGTGTATTTAATAGCAGCGCCAAATTGGGTTTTAAAAAAAACCCTGCAGATATTATAACTTTAAACATAGCTGCACAGAGCTGCATGTGTGTCTTTTAACTGGTGAAGCTGAAAATTTTCATGCCCTAAAGAATAAAGAATTTAGTTGTGCCTTAGAGACCTTAAACTGGGGCCTGAATTTTTATAGACAACCAACCAAGTATTCAGATCTACAATGAAAGAAAGAATTCATCCTAAAGCAACTTGGGTAGAAAGTAGAACTGATCAGTGAAGTTGGGTTTTATTTTTTTATTCCTTCTTTGCACTACATTTTAAGGGTTATATTTAATGGTAGTGATTGATACAATGAGAAAGCAAAAAAGTAAATCCACACTCTGCTACAGCATAGGCCAGTCAGTGAGTAACAAAGGTCCTGCTCTCTCCAAAGAATTGCTGATTTTATCAGCTGGTTTTATCAGCTTAATTTGTGTTTAATTTGCCTGAACATTAAAAATAAATAAATAAAAATCCCTAACTGTCCTTCAACAAGAGCTTCTGCTTTGTGTTCTTGAAGATTAGCCACTGGGTCTGTACTTAGAAAAGGACCAGCTTCACAAATAGAAGTTGGGTTATTTTTCTTTTGGAACAATTTCACCTTCCCATATTAACGATAGAGGGCAGGCTTTAACCTATAAACAAAAGTGACTGCATAAGAACAAATGTATAAATAAGGCTTACAAAATTATGTTTCACAACAGCATTATGAAAATCTACAAATGATTGCTTCGTTACCTTTGTATCAGATACATCAGTATTTATAATGTTTATTTTTTTTTAAACCAAGCAATAGAACAATGTACTTGGATGCAGGTTTTAATCAGTCTTTCAATGACTACTGATATTTGACTAGCAGTCAACTTTACGATGAATTCACTGCAAATTACTGCAGATAACTTTACCCATAAATGAACTTACAATTCAATGCATAAGGATACTTACTCATAAAACTGTTCCCTGTAGGTGCTATCAAAATAATCAACATCCTCATCATTAACTTGCCAGAATGGAATCAAGCCATTTATGCCACTTGATATATTACATTCCATAACTACGTGAGAGCCTACAAAAAACATGTAAAAAGAACAACTGAACATCTTGTAACAGAAGCAGGATCAAGTGATTGGGGAACAGCTGGGAAAAGGAGGGATATGGAAAAAGCCACTTACCTTATGAAAAGCAGACTCCTTAAAACTCATCCATTTGTATTCCACACTTGCGTGTCTCCAATATGGATATAAATTCCACCCTAAACATGGGTGTCTCAATGTTCACATCTACATATAAGCTAGGTATCTGAGCTAAGAACAGAGTTCAGCTCTGCTGAAGCCCACTCACATTAGACACCTGGACCTTAGAAGCTGAATGGCTGTCCAGACACCACTGAAAGATCTCAAAGGCTCAAATCGGTTGCATCTACACAGTATGTTGACATCTGAGATGCTCTCTGGCATCCAAGGCATCCATATAGAGCTGGCAGATAGCATTCCAGATCTGCAATAAACTTGCACTGCTAGAGTAGCCAAAACAGCACTAGACATCTACATCCAGGCAACTGAATTGAGCCTCCACTGATTAACAGCATGAATTGAGGACCTTAGCTCAGATGCAGATACTCATATGTAGACAACTAAAATCTGGAGCTGAATCCCATTTTTAGTGACCATGCATATCTTTGCTCCAGATCAGAGTCTTTCAGCCAACACTGTCCACTGGGATGGCTTCTGAATACTCTCACAGCTCTGCTCCCAGAACAAGCTCACCTGTCACTCAGCTCCTTTGCCACTCTGAGTCCACATCTTACAGAGTCCACATCTTACAGAATGCCTTGGCATTAAGATAGCAGTCCAGGATGCAGAATATATTTATTGCCAATGTACCTCAGAGAGCTCCATTTACTGAAGGTAAGCAGCTTTCCTGCAGTTCTCTCCTTCTGTATTTTACCCAGGGAAGTTATGATTCGATAGGAGAAGGTGGGCTCTCAGTTCACCTGTATAAAGATCTTAGCATTTTGTTTCCTAGGACTACATCAAATCTAGATGCTTCCACCACGAGATAATCTCTATAAAAAGTACAGAATAAACCTTTGGCTCAAATGCAAAGCAGTCACTTGTTCAAGAGTTCACACAGAAGTCACAGGTGCTCCCCAGTCTCCTCCCTCATGTCCTTCCACAACAATAATGAATTTTTCTAAAGTTGTAGTTTAGTGTATTGCACAGCTCTTTGAAAGGAATAAAATCCTTCACGTGTTCCAGGCCCTTCATTTCTGTACATTCAAGAGTATACTGTTAAGCTGCTACACAACCTTCTCCTGCCATTTCTCCTTCAAGCCACATACATGTGTTTCCACATTCATGCAAGCGTTACTGGGTTCTGCCCCACAGCCAGGCATTTAACAGGAACACATTTACCTTCCAGCATCCCATTAATAGTACTGAACAGAGAATATTACTTTTGAATGGCAGACCGCAGTGCCTTTAACATCATTAAAAAAATTTTAAAGACAAAAAACAAAGCCAACTTTTACAAATAAATTTTAAAAATTATTAAAAAAAAAAGCAAAAAAAGCAAAAAAAAAAAGCTTCACCAACTTCCTTGAAAGGATCCCCCTGTAGCAGGGAATTGTTTGGAGTTGTTCAGTAGCTGCAATAAACCCACTCTGTGAGTGGAGGCTTTGTGTCTCCTTTTAGTCTCCCATGAGAGTGCTTTCCTAATGTCTGTAAGGCAGTCAAGGCATCCAATAATACATCAGTAACTTTTAATTAATGCAGTGACCAAGCCATAGCAACTATGGACCAATGCTATTCTAGAGTAAAGAGTCTAAACAAGTTATCCCATAATACATCTTAATATAGACTGAGAGTCACAGGCAGCCACAGGACTAATAATTGTTCAATTCTTCTTTTTCTCAGCAAGTGCCACCAAGGATTAAGAACATCCCGAAGGATGTCTTCAGTAAATTAAAGAGCCTTTTAAGGGCTATGCAGATCAGACTCCTTCTGAGTAGAGGCTGCATTGGTAAGAATTTTTCTGAATTAAATTAGAAGTCAGAACTGGGGATGAGATTTACATGTGGTGATAGGACAAGGGGCAACAGTTTTAAGCTAGAGCAGGGTAGATTTAGATTGGACGTTAGGAAGAATATCCTTACTTTGAGGGTGGTGAGACACTGGAACGGGTTGCCCAGAGAAGCTGTGGACACCTCATCCCTGAGAGTATTCAAGCCCAGGCTGGATGAGGCTCTGAGCAACCTGGTCTAGTGGAAGGTGTCCCTGCCTACGGCAAGGGGGTTGAACTAGATGATCTTTAAGGTCCCTTCCAAACAAAACCATTCCTTGATTCTATGATATTTTAATGTGCAGCAGGTGCAGTACAGGGAAGCCCCACTGTAATATTGCTTCATTTCTTCCACAGTTACAATTACAGGAGAAAAGGAAATTTTTCACACATAGATTAGGGTTGTGTGATGTAAAAAAGTGACCCTGGAAAGTCTCCCTATTTCAGTCTAAGATGTGCTGAACAAATTTCCTAATTAGTGGAAGAGCACATATAAAGCTTTTTAGGCATGTAACTGTAATGATGACAGAGAAAATGTAATTACCAGAAAAGAAGAGACTGCTGAGCCATTTCAGAGTATTTCCAACAGAATTAAATAGATATCTGAAGATTTCAGGACTGTCTCTAAAGTAATACCATTTGTATCAGATCCTGAATATTCTCACTGTATAGAACAAAGTCTTCTGGACTTTGGAGGAACATAATTTCTATTAAAGCTCGTTCATTATTCTGATCAAAATCTACTGATCCTCACCAGACCCTGGCAAGTTCAGGACAGGAAATCTTTCACAAGCTAGTGAGGTCAAAAAGAAAAGCGGGGCGGGGGGGGAAACCTCAAAATCCTCAAACCCCAAAACAACTGCAGCAAAAAACAACCCCAAACAAACAAATCCACAAAACTCAACACTGCTTTGGTGCTGTTTACTTCAGTTCAATACCATATACTCAAAGCTAGAATTTGGGCCAGACAAAATATTTCACATCATGTGAAAAGGAGTCCAAAGCCTCAAGATGAGAAAAACCCACCCGATATACACAATATTTACAAGCTCAGTGTCAGTAAAAGCAGCAGCAATGTGTTATGTGGGACTATCATCAGTGTGATGCACATAAGAATAATCCACAACGCTCTGGCCTCAGGGCCCACATGGTGACAGAGCCCCAATACCACCTCTTCTCAAAGCTTCTCTAATGATCTAATTGGTAACTCAAAAGATTACAAAACAGCTTAGACTTGGAAATTCCAGCAAATAGCCAATCACACTTCTCCAAAATCAGTTAAGGCCCTTTTTAATCAAATGCTTTGTTTGAAATAGTTCCCCTTAGTGCAAAATGAGAAGAAAAAACAAACAAACAAAAAACCCCAAAAACAAACAAACAAAAAAACCCAAACAAACAAAACCAAAATGAAACAAAACAAAAAAAACCAACCAACCAAACAAACAATAAACCAAACCAAACCAAAACGGTTCAAGCAGCTCCAAAACTCATTCTTCTGGAATACATCAGTAAAACGCAACTATGTCAGAGGTATGATGAGTATATACAACCTGTATAACTTTCCTTAGGAAAATACTCACATACCATATACTTGGCCCTTGAATTACAAATACTTGAGGTTGGAAGGGACTTTGAGAAGTCTCTAGTCCCATTTTCTGCTCAAAGCCAGGCCAGCTCTAAGGTTGGAATAGGCTGCTCAGAGCTTTATCCAGTCAGGTTCTGAAAATTCCAAGGACAGAGACCATACAACTTCTCTGGGCAGCCTGCTGCACTGCCTGCTGGTCCTCACTGGGAAGAAGTTATTTCTTATATCCAGAATCTCTTCCTTAAGAAATTTCTATGATAAAACAATACCTGGGATACCCACCAACTAGCAGCAAACTGTTTCACAAAAGATCAGTATCTGAAACCTTTTAATACCCTAAAATGAGGAATAAAATCCAGGTTGTGGAGAACAAAAGCAGATAGGAAATGCGGAGGAAGAGGAAAAACTACTGGCCTATCTCCACAGATACTGAGAAAAATGACACTGAATGGTGGTACAAAGGACAGATATCAATAAAAAAAAAAACAAAAAATGCATCCCACCTGACACTGATGGTCAAAAGACTCAAATCCTAGGCACACAGTTATTCACCCTGCAAATTACTTGTGGGAAACATGTTCTATCACCTGTCTTCCAGATATCTTCAATCCACGTGCCTATCTCCAAGCCTTGCTGAAGTCAGTGGAACTGTTCATGTGTTATCTTAGAAAGACCAAGAGCTTATTTGTTTTACTGAATATTAATGACTTCTTAAATAGTCCCTACTTACCAAGTTCTACTTCAATTGTATTGTTCTTCGGATAAATAAATTCCGGTCTCATCTGCCGTGGTCGTTCTAACAGTAATAAAGGAAAGAAAAAAAAAGTCTTCAGGCAAGAAGAGTTCCACAACTTACCTTAATTAGTAGTTTTACAATGTTTTTGGTTTATTATTTGGTACTAATGTAGCACCATAATTACTATCAGTTTCAAAATTTACAACAGAAAATCTCTCATAGGATTCGCTATCCAAATTATTTTAGCTGCCAAGTTAATAAAAGGCTTACACTTACCTTAAAAATAATTTCTAAAAAAAAAAAAATCTCAAATTTACTGGCAGTTGATGTAAAAGTAACACAAAACCAGAATACAAAACCAAAACTTGTGATTAATTTTGTCAGAGAGATGGATAAGGAAGAGGGCTTGTATCAAGGATCTTCAAATCAGGTAAGAATCTATTTAAGAGTAAACAAATACACACTTAAACTGGGCTGGAACTGCATCATTCTGCACAATGTACAGACTTGCTGCAACCCACTGTTTTTATACAGCCAATGTCAGGACTTTGACTTAATCTAAAAAGATGAACACACTGCTTCCAGCCAACTTTTCTGATAGGATTGGTATCATGGTACTGGTCAGGTCATCGGCAACATTGCCTACAACACCACAACCACAATGATCACGGCAATAAATGACAGTACTGGGAGTGAGAGACAGCCCGTTCTGAGTCCTGTGTGCAGAAAAGCATGGCCAACAGTAAGCCAGTCCTTTCCAGAGGAAGATTTTTTAACTTTATGGTATTTATACAGCTTGTGACATTCCCGTCAACTGAGATTCTACTGAATTTTGTAAGCAAATTCACCAATAGGACCACAAGCAGGTGTCTTGCTCTGATGGTCTCAGCAAAAATTTTGCCTTTTTTTTCTTTTCCTCCTCCTTTATTTAATTTAATGGTGCATTATTTGTTTTAGCAGAAACAACCTTCCTACCCTGCTGTAACCACTACTTCCATCTAACTGGCATTCCTAAGCCTACACTTCTCATTTCCCCATGACAATGATCAGGAATAGCAACATGCATTACTGTATTTTCATTTTACATTCAAATAAATAAGATTTGCAACTCTAATTTCACAAAGGTGAAAAGTAACATGCCATGGAGCTTATGCCTGCATAGAAATACGTACAGCAGAGACAAAAAAAAAGGAAGAGAATATCCTCAGTGAACTCACCTTTAACCTCCAGACTCATGGTTCGTGACACGTTATATTGTTTTCCCATATATGTGTATATCATACGGCATGTGTAGTTTCCTCTGTCTTGTAGAGTTACATTGTGAATCAAGACAGCATTTTTACCCTCTGCCAAAAGAAGTCGCTTGTCTTCAAGAAATCCAGGTTTACACTCCTAAACGTATCAAAAGTACCTGTTACGTAAGGGAACTAGTAATCTGATAGTTCAATAAATACATTACTGAACTTTACTGATTATTAAAGTATTTGCCAAATACTGAAGTTTTTGAAAACCCCGATGTGGGTTCTTATCCAAGCGTCACTACGCTCTAACATGAAGCCTGATGACATCTTGCCGCATTTGTACTTTTTAAAAATCACTGCAGTCAATCCTTTTAAGTTTTCAAATGCTGCCTTTGAGTTCACTATCATTGTTTAATAGCTTGACAGTTACCTAACTCAGGTGTAATGAAAGTGTAGCAGAGTTTATGAGAATACAGGGCTGCATTCCTACTGCACTGAGATGAGCCAGCAGTGCCTCGTGCTGCTGGCTGTATTAATGTTTCTGTGGCAGTGCCAACACAGTGAAAAACATCTTCTCTTCCCTGACCTATAAGCAGTGTAGAATCACTTCACCTCAACAGAAGATGTATAGGTGCACCACCAAGGTTATTTTACATGCATAGGCCCGTGTAGCTACTTTAATATCAGCATCAGATCTAAAAGTTGACCTACTTCAGAATTTTACCTTAACACAGACAAAATACATGGTTCTAAGCTTGCATAGTCTGCAGAGCATTTTGGCAGAATCAGAGCAAAGAGGTGTAAGAATTTCACACCACAATCAATGGATAGGACAGGCCTGCTCTTTTATGAAATTGAAATAATTCTATAGAGACTGGTAATTAAGGAAACATACAAGTTTTTAAACTTACCTACATAAAATAATAAAAGGATGAACTAGATTTTCACAAATCAACAACACAAACCACACATTTTTGACTCTGGAAAGACTTGAAAACCAAAAATGGACAATTGCTTTTTTAAAACGTGCCTCCCATACAGCTCCCCAATAGTACAGCAAGACAGATGCCTTACTCAAACTGGAGAGAAAATAAACCTTCCCTTCCAAAAGCTATTTTCCACAGTTGCATCATTACACATTTTAAATAGATTTTTTCATATCTTGTCTATCTGAAATACATATGCACAATACCTTATACCAGTGTACTTCAGGCTGATTATTGTCTTCATCTTTAAAATGTTCTAGATCAGGGCATATAATTTTTCCAGTACTTGTGCTCATCACTTTCTGTTCAAACTTCATTCTTCCATTAAAGCACAAATCGTTATCGTTCTTAAAAACTGTCAAATGTATCGATTTTTTGTTAGAGTTGTTAAGTCCTCTGTAATGAGAACAGCAGACAGGTCATTTACAGTAAGAATCTTTGTTTCCAGCAAGTCAAGGATTTTACAGAGAGGGACTTCACTTCAGCATCTCCACCAGCCTTGCTACTAACACCTCTGCTACAGCCGCCCTGGCTTTTAAACACCATCCTCAGTTTCTCATTCCCTATTCCAGACCGAGAGATGGGAATAAACTCTGATTTTGTGTTGTGAACAGAAGTGGGGGCTGCTCTGCAAGTACCAGAGAGGATGCCAGGACTTCTCAGAGCTGATGCTCTATGGAGCCCACAAGAATCAACCCAGCCTTGCCATTTTCAGCGCTACATTTGCCAACATACAGTAGTGCAGAGTAGCCCACTATGTATCTGCAGTGGAACACCCTCAGTGCAAAATGAACAGAAGACAGGTTCTTCTCAGCATTCCTTAGAGGGATGAACCAAGAAAAACAGGTGTACCTCTTACCAGAAGAGAAACAAGAGTTTTTGAATAACATAACATCAAAGTGCAATATCAATGTGAACCCACTTCACACCAGGAGCTCACAGGAACCTGTGGTACAACAGCTCTGCAGAGGACAGATGGCACTAGAAACAAGATGCCTGTGACAGAAGTAAAGGAGTACTCCCTATTAATTCATTTCCCAACTCTCTGTTTCTCAACACTGTGCTAAGGAAGAAGCTTCCAGAAGAGTGAGCTGTTGTGTTTTGAGAGTCCTGACTTCAACTTATATATACCGCACCCTGACAAGCTCTGTAATGAAAGTTTAAGTGACTGTTGCACAAAATGTAGCCTACACTTAGCACAACTGAACTTCAGCAAGTTTTTTGTCCTGATGACATTATGCAAGCCAGGGATGTGAGGTGCCCGTGGGAACACATCTCATAGCTAGGGTAACTAGAAACACAGCAGGAAGGCCTAAATTAACATTATTTAACTGGGTAGCTTTGAAAGGACTACATTTCTTCCAACTTCCAATTTTATCTTCGCTATCAACTCTGGAGCAGGAAGGTGCAAAGGCCTGAGACCTGTTTCTACACTGGAAGTTTTTGCTGATCACTGTTACTACACTCACAACCCAAATCCTTTCAGCATGACTGACATACCATACGCACACAAGTACACATACTTGTACTACAAGTACTACGCACTACTGAAACAAATTTTGGGTCACCTGAAAGGCCTACATTTGCTCAGTGTGCTGTGGCAAGACTGTTAATAATAATATTGTTATGCTTTAAGATAAAGAGTCTTCTGTATGAATCACTTTTTACAGTGCTACGTGCATGGAATACTAGAAAACAAAAGGCAGCTCACAGAAACAGAAAGCATAGTCAAAATGGTGCTTTTAACTGATCTAAGCTCAAACCAAAAAATTCTGTACACTCAAGTTCCACAAATATATTATCACACTTGTAAGCGTTAGCAACCCAGTTGTTTCCCTCCTCCCATCCTTACCTTACAACACATTCATAAAGTCCAGAATCATCCAGCGTTGCAGGAATAAACCAAAGTAAGCCCTCTCGCTGGTGGATCCTGGTGTCTCTCTCTGTGGTTACCGGCGTAGCACTACCATTTTTATACCATGTCAGATTGTAATTAGAGTGAAGCATTGGCAATGTAATTATTGGGCAACTAATAACTGTAGGCTCTCCAACAAGCACAAAGTAATCACAAATAACGCATTCTTCTATTAAAAAACAAAAAATCAAAATCAATTGTTTTAATCTGCATACTTGTATGTTTTAGAAGTATTATTATACATTCCAAGTTACACAGAATTAGAAAATAAACATTTTGTAACAATTAAACATTAAAATATTGCAAGGTTACTGGTTTGTCTTTTTTTAGCACCTCCTGGTTGAGGATCTAAAACACACACTTCACAAGCTTAAACCACATCTTCCCTCTATTAAGGTAGTGAGAAACAAGCACAAGTAAGTCCAATAGCCCAACCAGAGTATAAGATGATAAATGGGATTCACCAGGCAACACAAGCGCCACAACTCACCTGGCCTCTCCTCGTTACCTGAGCACATTAGTACTTTGACAAAATTACCAGATTCTCAATGTATATGCTAACTATGAAAAGCGTGGTGCAAACAGTAGCAGTGCAGAGCTCCTGAAGCACAAGACAGTATGGAATGAGATCAAGACCTCAATGTATCAAAGAAGTCTGTGAACCAACATGTCATAATACAAGGGAAATTTGGAGAGGTGCAGTACTTAGATTAAGAAGTCTTGACTATACGTATTAGCTCCTTTACTACACTTGCAATTTCTGTCATCTTTATCCAGAAGGTGCTTTGAATTATGGACTTTATTCTGAAGATCACATGAAAGGTGAGCATAAACAGAATTTTTATAATTATGGCTGTGTAACAAGTTGACAAGACACAATCATGCAGCCTAGCAAGCAGGGTTTTTTTTTGGCTGATGTTTAAAAAAAACCCAAACAAACAAAAAAACAGAGAAAGAAGAACAGATACTGCAAGAAGTCACCAAGAACCCAAATCTGCCAGTGGAATCCACTTGGAGAATACCAGTGTAGCAAAAACAAAGCAGGCCATTTGGCTATAAAGGAGATTCTACAAGGTTCCATATTTTCACGTACATCTGCAACACTGAATTCCCATGAAACTGCAAAACATCTGGTTTTAAAAATCTTCCTGAATGACCGTAAAAATCCAAAGCTAATGTATTGAATTAAAAAATAATTAAAAAAAAAGTCTTCAGTAAATTTTCCAGGCCCACCACCTAATTTAAAGATTTCCAAGTAGGTGCCTGGGGATCTTAAAACTATTCAGAGACATTAATATTAAACAGCTTATGTCTAGAGCCACAAGGCAAGCATCATTAATTTATGTAGTTCTAAAATTTACTGAAAAATCAGATCTGACATTAAAAATATTACTAATTAAGTGTAAAAGGAAACTGAGCCCTATTGCTTGAAAGCTATGGCATGTTTCTTAAAGAAGGCATGTGAGCTAGCTTTAAGGAAGCCAATCTTTTTAGATTTTCTTCATAGGAATCAGGAAGAGACTAATCAAAGCCTCAGCATCCTAAATTTATGTGGCTAGATTTAAAAAATATTTATGTTGATGTGTCTATTCCATCCCCAGTGCAACTTCAATCCAGGAAGAGGTATTCAGCATACCTTCAAAACACTGAAGCAAAACCAAACCTCAAATCCACTATTTGCTCTCAACGACTATTTTCCACCAAATACATACAATTTGTCTCTTGCCGTTTTTCTTTTTTAAAATTGTAATTTCAGCAATGCATTTAACTTACCAGCATTGACCAGAGGTATCAGTAGAACAAGACGACCAATGAGCAAAAATGTAGATGTCATCTTTTGCTGCAAAGAAGAAATTTTTTTCTATTAATGAGGTAAGAGTGCTCAAGCTGCACTGTCCTCTGCACCCTGCACTACTACCTAAAAAAAAAAAAAAAATCAATCAGGAGAAAGAAAACAATCAGGAGAAAGAAAAAAATCAGGAGAAAGAAAAAAATCAGGAGAAAGAAAACAATCAGGAGAAACAACACACTCAGGAGGGAGGAAAAAATCGGGAGAGAGAAAA
>JAAGNO010011795.1:7863-30216 GCA_033439905.1 Ceryle rudis
TTATGATATTATTATGATACAGTATTATTGCCTAATCCTAGAACTGTCAGGGTTGGAAGGGACCTTAAAGATCATCCTGTTCCAATCCCCCTGCCAATGGCAGGGACACCACCCACTAGAGCGGGTTGCTCAGAGCCCCATCCAGCCTGGCCTTAAACATCTCTACGGATGGAGAATGTCAGAATCTTTTCGCGCACGTACCAAAAGTGACATGTGAGCTGACCTTGAATGAGCAGTAGGAGTAGGACATCTACGCCTAGGTTTACGTCAAGGTTTAACAGAGGAGTTCTTCCCAGCTTCTGGGCCTGTGCATACAACTTTGCTCAAATTTCTTGTCTGGGCATGAGTTAAATGTCCCATCTGGAGGGAGTTTAGGTTCAAAGGAATTACAGCTTTGTAGGCTGACCAGGGATGTCTTGTTGGTTGTAGGGAGACAGGAACTCTGTATTGCGTGTCTCACCAGGCAGTTCAGATGCAGTTGGAAAGATTTGCGATTGCCCAGTGCTGACTTCCACTAAATTCTGAACTCTGTAAGAGTTAGTATGGGTCTGTTAGCTACATTAGCATAGTTTGAGCATTTCTCAAACTTGGGGAGACCACGATCGCCCCTCTTCTTGGGGGTTTTGTTTATATTAACAATATTTTAATACCATTTTTAAGGTGCAGTGTAAAAAATAAGTGTAATGTTGTGGATACGGCCTCATGGCTGTTGCTTTGGAACAGGCTTGTTGCTGACTGTTCTTGTGTCTTGAGCAGCATCCTTTGGAGTCTGATTTCTTCCTGTTAGTTGATCTGTTTAGGTAGCGAATAGTAATTGATTTCTTTTATTATTATTATTTTTTAAACTGCATTTGCTTTGCAGTTTGGCAGCTGCTGGATTTCTGCTGTATGCCAACAAGCAAGGAATTGGAAGAGTTTTAGCAAATTCATAAAAGCACTGCTTAGCAGCTGATTTGCATAACTAATGCTTGTAGGTGAACAAGACCTCTTGTTTTCTAGTTGTAGTTCGCTGACTAGGTGGTGGAAACATCTGTTACAAAGAGTTGAGAATGTTTCGCAGTGCAAATCGTAGTAATTTCCTACTGCTTTGTTCATTAGGCTTTTTGAAGAGTGAAGCTTTTGGGTAGAGTCTGTCTGACTCTATCTTTGTCAAAGAGGTGTTATTACTAAAAAAAAAAATTACTATGCCTCTTGCAAAATAGTTAAGTCATACTTGAGTCCATCGGTGTAAATAAATTCCTTCTATGTTTCAGTTGTTGGCAGATCTTTTTGTCTTTTAGTTCAGGTCTCAGACATTACCTGGAATCTTTCACCAATTCCCTAGGCTTAAATTCTTAAATGTCTGTGTCTATATTTAAAGAAAAGCAAAGCAGCACAAGAAAATGACCTAATGCAGAGCATTAGATGCTACAGTGAAGTAGACTTGACGTTGTTTCCTAATTTATCACGCTGTATAACCCGATTTCTGGAACAGAGAGCAATAGTGCCAAAGTAATTATCAGTGTGCTGGGATGACTGAAAAACGAAGCCTTAAATAAGGAGTAAAATACTGTATTCCTACAAAGTAGGTATTTATTTAGTAGTATTTAAGGAAAGATTGGATGTGGCACTTAGTGACATGCTCTAGCTAGGTGGTGTGGTGTCAGGTCTTAGGCTGGAGTTGATGATCTCAAAGGTCTATTCCAGCCTCTATGATAATTCTGTGTAATTCTGTGTAAAGTAGTTTTATAATGTAATTGAATCCTATTTTTTTTTTTTTTTCCATCTCTTAGATGATGAAGCATGCCTGGGACAATTATAGGCAATATGGATGGGGACATAATGAGCTCAAACCAATTGCCCGGAAAGGACATTCCACCAACATATTTGGTAGGCTATATTTTCTGGTTTGTTTTGTGTTCTTTTTTTTTTTTTCCCCAATATTTCTGTCCATGCTCTCCTCTTTGCAAGTCTGCCCAAACTTCCTAGCAGATTATCTTTTAATATTAATTTTTTTGAAGTGTGGATGACAGAAATCGATTGATTATTTTGATGATACTTCAATGAATTACTTCATTAAACTATGCTTTTAGTAGTGATATGTTCTCATTGTTGCAGAAGCTAAGCTGTGCCTGTGTGCACTTTCGCATTGCATGCACACACACTCACATATATCAATATAAAAGTTACAATGCAGTGATGATACTTTGGGATGCAATGAATATAAATATACTTTAAAAAAAAAAATACAACCTCATCTTCTCTACATCTTTGTATTTAATTCCCTGAGAATGTGGCACAAGACAGGATACACATGAAGATGCCAAAAAACCAAGGTGAAGTTTAAAGTAGCTTTTGAAAGAAGTTCTGGGTAAGGTGACAGTGAGGGACATTATTACTTGATGCGTGGCTTGTGCATCCTCAACCTGTAGACTGAAATTAAAAAAAAAACCCACAACATTCAAAATACAGAAGTTGAGAGTAGGAGCAGGTTTTGGAGAAATTCAAGGGATAGAGTGAGAATGGTTGAGCGATGGAGCTTGACTGAGTGTTGCAAATCACATTTAGAATAGTATGAAATATGAGGAAGGTTAAGATCAAGAAACTGGATAGCCTTGTGTTGTGGATGTGTGATCAGGCTTTTCTTCCATAAAATATCAGTGATCTGCAGCAGTACTGGGTTTTCTTTTTGGTGTGAATGCACTGGGATGGAATCAGTAGTGATCAGAAAGGGAAAAGCATTTTATTGTTACTCAAACCAGGATAAAATCCATTTTTGTCCCCAGTTCTGTAGGACTGATGGTTCAAAAAACTTGGTTGTAACTGGTAAGGACTGAGCCTTGGAAGTTCTCTAGGTTCATCCTTTAATAGAGCAGACCACATAACCTCAATGTTGGTGATAAATGATGAGCCTGGATTGGTCCAGAATGCACAGCACCTAAGATGACCTCAGAGCCGTGAAGTTCATGCATTTGTTTTGAAACACACACGGAAGAGCTGCTCTAACACCGGAGAGGGTTTTCTGAATTCTGCTCGGGATTTCACGCTGTGTTCATCTGCGGTATCTGAGGAAGGTACAAATTTATTATAACCACTTTTTGCATCAAGAATGAGTGTGAATATATTGTGTACACCTGAAGTATCTCAGTATCGGTGGTAAGAGTTTGAAATCGAGATTTTATCGGCTTGTATTGTAAGGCAATTGGCTGATGGTTTTGTGTGAGGTTGGTAATTGTAACTGCTATCTGGCTTACTTCTCTTCATTTAAACGTTGACATTGTTGCTCGTGGATGACAGAAATACAGATTAGGATTGTGTAATTGTCTCATTTTCTGTGTTTAGTGCCCGAACACAGGAGAAATGATTTTGATTTAAATAAAAGTTTGGTTAGCTTTTTGGTTTTGTTTGCAGAGGAGAAGTAAACTCTCAGAGGAAACATTCCAAGCAAAGAGTCAAAGCACTTGTTTCAAAATCATTGTAACGTTTAAAGGGACTTTTCATTTTTTTGCTCTGTCCCCTCCTCCAATCTCCTTAAATCTGGAAATCATACTTACATCTTACCAAATAAACAAGTGATCCAAATGCTTTTTTTCATCAAATTTATTTGCATGTTGATCTCAAACCTGGAATAAGTGCCTAGAAGCCTACTTAAATCCATAGGAGAATCATTTCAGCTACTGTCATAGCTCTGTCTGCAGTAACAATTGTTCACCTTTGCTGCGAGCAAACCCCTTAGAGCCTGCCATTGACTGGCTTTGGTCACGCACTGAAACCTGGTTTATTACACTTGAGTATGGTGTGAAAGCTGACATTGGTTTACTACTTGATATTCCTTTATAAAGAAAATGACTGCATCGGGGGATGTTGTCTAAGGGAAGATGAGAAGTTGGCAGGCTCAGGAGAAAAAGGCATCTGGGCTGGACGTGGAGTTTGGAGAGTGAAGTCAGAGAGTCTTGAGATACAGCTGGTACTGGGCCTTGTCCAAGGAGCGAGTGTGAAGCTGAAGGGAAGACCAGGGCAAGAGGCTTCTGCCGTGACAAACAGGGCATTTCTTAGGTTCCCGGAGACTGTTCTGTAATATCCTTAAATAATTTCTCTTTGCTACCTTGTATGTTAGCACTGCTTTCATTTCTACTAGAAAATCTTTTCTGAAGCTTTCCGTAATTTAGTTATCTCCAATTCATGGCTTTCCTTTCTGTTTTTTCCAGCTAATGAATTTGGGTCTGACAGTGAAAATCTTTAATGTTCATCTGTATGATCATGTAGTCTTTGCTGTTGAATTTACATGCAATTCTGTTGCTTCATTTGCCAAGTATAATTTTAGATTAGCCTTCCTTTGTAACCCGGACTCTATGAAGCGAGGGGGTTTTTTTTCTTTATATGGCAGGAAAACGTTTTTCTAATGTTTGTTTTAATGTGACTGACACAATATTTTGAACCAATTTTGAAATACAATTTTACTCTAGTGTTTTATTTTCTTTCTGTTCCTCCTCTGCTTACTTCTAACACGTCTCCTAATGAGCCTGGAGGACTTCTAATTTTTTCTCCTTGGAATGCTGTTCTTTGGAGTGTTGACATTGCTGTCTGGAAGAAATTGCAGGCTTCCTCCACATTCAAGCTTCTGATCCTCTTATTCCAGCTAACTCCAGCAGCTGATTCCCTAAGTGTTTGTCCTTTTAAGATCCAGATTCTATTTTGTCCTATTTAATTTTTAGCCAAATCGTATTGTGATTACCCTGTCCAAGGCTGTTTCACAGGAAAAACTTTCATTAAATACCTAGTCTTCAGGATGTACCCAGTCTAAAATAGAATCAGCTATTGTTGATTTGGTGTGTGGTTGATGGGAGGGAGGGGGGGGAACTGGTCCTTGTACTGAGGACTGTCTAGGCTGTATTATAATTGCTAGTACTTTACCAATCTCTATTACCCATAATGACGCCACTCTCAGCGGTGTTTGCCTTTATAGAATCATTGCATAATTCTTTTTGAAATCTGATGCTATTTTTAATAAAAAAGATGCTCAGCAAAACCTCTTTTTATTATTCATCTCCACGATGATTTGATTCAACCTATTTCCTGCTGTCTGTTGTATTTCTATTTCAATTCATGGCACGTCTGTGAGATTCAGCAAGGAGATGGTATTGCTAGTTGACACTGCCACCCTTTGTATGAATCTTTGGGAAATCAGCTTTGCTGATAACTCTCAAGTGAGGTAAACATGATTCAATTTAGAAGTCAAATAAGCCATTAATCTTCCCTGTTGAACTCCCCCTTTCTCTCCAAAGCAGAGTGTGCATGTATATGTGTGTATATATATGCCAAGAGGAACATCACTGTGCCTAACATTGCAAGATCTAGCAGGGTCAGACTGGAGTCAGAGCTGGAAGGTGGAGCTGGCCTGCTCTGCTCTCATAAATGCTAGTTTTAAATCATTTAAAAAAAAATAAGGAAAGGTGATCAACTTGAAAGCAAGATTCTCTGTGCCTTACTGAAGCATGCCAGCCAGAACATTTGTAGGCCACCTCAATTACTAGTTTGATTTTTATAACAAAATGTCCTGGGGTGGCTTTAGTTGACCTGCAACTAGAAATTCTCACCAGTCTTTTTGAGCTGTCTGACCTGTTCACTGTAAATTGTAAAGGAGAGCTTGCTTAAACTGTTGCCTGTATGTATCCTCAGTCAGTGATTCAAATCTTGAATAGTATTTCTTCAACAGCTCGGTCACAGCATTAGTGATAGGGTGCTGCTTTGGAAAAGTATGACTGGGAATTGATGGGCTTTTAAAGGTATTTACATTTAGATGACCTATGAAACAAACCTTTACAGGTTCTGTATTAGTGAAACAGAATGATAACTTGCTCCTTTCTTTTTTTGTGAGAGTTGCTTGTTTTTGAAAGGACTGGTAATTTCAAGACGTTATTTATTCCTACCCTGTAAGATGAAACTTAAAAGGCAAGGAGAAAGAATAGCAGAGAGGTGTAATTTCTCTTTCCAGTTTAAATTTTCATTTGCAGCTCTGTTGGTGGTTTTAGCAGCTAAGTTTAAAAAAAAAAAAAGTTAATATTTCTGTTGGGCTGCTTAAATTGCTGGAATAATTTGATGACAGCCACAGGGTGTTACTGCAGAGGTGATGTGGTATGGGATCTGGGTCAAGTTCTCATTAGAACACAAAAGGTGAAGAGAAAAGGCTGATGGAAAATGATGCATGTAAGATAATGAGCAAGCATGACAAACACTGAGTTTGCTTCAGAATTTTTTCTGGGTGTAGCAGAAACCAGAGTAGTTGGATGGTATTGTTGGGTGGATACTTTTGCTGTAATGTTATCTGATTGGATTTGCTTTTGAGGATCAGGGTAACGTGGCCTGAAACACGCTGCTTGAAGATTACTTACCTCTGCACTTGTTTGGTGAACATCTTATGGAAGCCCCATTAACATTACTCAATGCAGATATGCTTCAGAGTTATAAATTGTATCTATTTGTGGCATCTTTTATTTCAGTAGTTTATGAACTAATTACTGAGGCACAAACCTTTCTGATGCTTTATTGTGAGTTAAATTAAACAGTTTGTGCTACGGGCTTTGTATTAATCTTCAGTCTTTATGTTTCTAAACCAACATTTATTTGAGAACCTGAATGATTTTAAAGAAAAAAAAAAAAAAATTCCACAATCCTTGGGCAACTCAGAACATTGTCCTCAGCAAAACTAGAAATCATGGACTGTCATCTTACCTGATGCTTTCTGAACTCCAGAGTTCTGAGCGGTGTGGTTTTAGTTTGGTTGGTTTTGGTTTTGTTGGATTTTTTTTTAACATAATATTAATTATCTAAGAGTAAAGTAAAGATGTATAGTTTGTCAGGTGAGTAAGTACATGACAAAGTACTGGTAGTAGAAACCCTTGTAAACTTCCCATATTACTAGTAGTGCCTTTCTAAACCTTGCAACCTCACCTTAGAGGTGAGATGCATTACGTGGCGATGATCTGATAGTGTATACCTACATAACTAGACATATCTGTTTATGTTTTGAAGGGTGTGAAAAGATCTTTCCTAAGAATAACTGTGTGGAGTTTTTAAGCTGTAGATGCTTTCATACAGGTATGCCTATTTTCATGCACAACCGAGAAATTATAATCTCATATTTTGTCACACTAGGACTGTCTTACACATCTGTAGTGTTTTTCATGCCCGTCCTGTTCTCTGACCTCATACCATGGAAATGGTCAGTATAATCAGAGTTGTCTGCCAGCTCTGTCTTGAGATAATATCTTCTTGGGAGGAAGAGAGAATTGTCAATGAAGTCACATTGTGGTTGCATCTGTATTACCTTGTAGAGCCTCAACGTGGAGCCTGCAATGCAGCCGTATCTCTTCCCTAACACGTGACCAAATAAAGCTGTTCTCCCTTTTATGAGGGATTTTTGTCTGGCATGTTCACTGTCATCAGCATATTGTGCTGCTGCTTCATACATATGGAAAAAAGAAATTTTCAGGTGAATGTTGGTTAACTAGCAAGATGTGTCCAAGGGAACAGCTTCAGCTGTTCATTCAGTTGGGGTGGCTAGTGAGCTGAATATTATTCTTTCTTTTTTTTTTGGTCAGTGGACTACTTGGTTTCTACCACCTCGCTGAGTGTGCCCTGTTGCCCGGCTTACTGCACAGCCCATCCTTTTTGCTACCAGCGCCGCTGATAAACGCTCATGACCTGGGCCACAGTTGCTGAGCCAGCTGCCAACTGCCCACTGCAGCAGCGTGGGAAGCTCTTGCCACAGATCTTCGTGTTGCTAAGCAATGGAGATCTGATAGTGCATTTCTCTGCTGTGCTGGAGAGCAGGAGCAGTGATGTTCCCAAGCCCTAAAGAGAAAATGCATTTGTCAAAATGCAAGGGTGTGAGGTTGTTGCAAGAGGGAGCTGAGTCAGGCAAAGGAGTCTGTTTCTCCAGTACCTTTGGAGTGAACAGGACAGCTCGGGAGAGTAATACAATTTCTTTGTCCGGTTTGTGGTCTAGAAAACAAGAGGTGGAATGTTTCTTGTTAGAATTACAGGAAAATGCTTTAACGGATTTATTGTTTCTTTTTAATTACCCTGGGAAATAGATATTAGTTTATTAGACACTTCTGTCATCTGTCATTGTAAGAGGTTTTGGGCTGCCTGAGCTGCTGTGACACTATCATCTGCTGTCATCTGATTAGTCTTCGTTTACTTTTGAAGCTCAAATAATTGAGTGTCAAGGGTGTCACGTTTCATGGGCCTTTTGTTTTCCGATGCTGTGAAGACTGAGGAATGACCTTTTGAAAATATGGCTAAAACTTTCTAGTGTCCTCTCACTGTAAAATCCTAATGAAGAGACAGACAGGAGAAGCAACTTCTGCCCAGCATCCTTTTTCTGTGCATGTTTTCAGCCTCTGAATCAATGCAGAGGATGAATGAAAAAAAAAGAAAGAATATGAGGTATATATGTAAACAGATATGCTCTTGACTTCTTGTTTTTATGAAACAAGTTATTTAGTGAGCAGTAGTTTTTATCTTGACTCTTAAGTGCACAACTGATCTACCCAGCATTGACTTTTTCTGTGGCAAATGAAAGGAGAAAGGAAATCCATTCGTGCTAAGTAGTAGAGAGGTAATTTCATGATGCAAAATCCAGCCCAATCTCTGTACGTCGGGTTCTGTGCAATTTTAAAGTAAATGAAACTGACCCTAGGATAGGCCTATGAAGCTGTGTCCTCTGCAAAGTCAGTGACAATGGTCTGCACTGAGACAGTGTTGAATATTTTATGTAAATTGAATGTCTGGGGCTTTTTTGGCTGGTAACGTAAACTTTGGAAAGACAAAATTTTAAGATAGCCTATATATATATATACATCCCAAGAGTTGCTGGCTGATTTTGGAATTAAAACAGTGTTCTGATAATGCAAGGAAAGTTCCTTCAGGTCAGATGATGTTCGTTACATGTCCTCCAAAAATTGTTCATGTGAGGTACCTAGGGAAGAGTCTGCGCAAACTTATAATGCGATATTGCAGGTGCTTCTTGAGTGGTTCCATAGGTTGATTCTATATTGTGTAGAAGATCTCTTCGTTTTGAAGTCTGCTCACTGTCCTAGATGACTAGTTTTGGTACTGGAAAAACCCCAACCCATTATTCTGTGCTGGATTACATGGTCCTGCTCTGGCAGGGGGGTTGGACTCGAAGATCTCCAAGGCCCCTCCCAACCCCTGACACCCTGTGATAGCTGTGATATTCACCTTTTTCCTTGCCATTCATGACTTTCTAGAACTGCATATAACCTCGGCTCTGTGCCTGTCTTACATGGAGAGTCTTGGTCTCTTAAGTCATTTCACATACATATGTTTTTTCATACCCTATACATTATCTTCTCTCCTGTATCTTTTCAAGCTGTTCTTCTTCTCTTTGAGAGGAAGACTACAGCTTTGTTCTGTGTTCTGTTTTGTTCACTGTTCCTTTCCTAATAACTCTTATTTGGTATCATTTAGGCTCCTTATGGAGTCTAGAAACTCACTATAGGGTGGCTTTTCTGCAGTAGCAATCCTTTTCAAGCATTTCCTTTTCCTCATCCACTGTGTACAGTATATCCAAATTATTTATGAATATTTTGAAATATTTTATAAATAAGCATTTTGTCCAGGCATTAATCTCTGTAGGATCCCACTGGTGGCTTCCACTCAGAATGATAACTGTGATTATTTACACTCACCCTGTTTCCTGTCTTTTCATCGGTTATTTAGCTGCACGAGAACAATTTTCTCTTACCCTGCGGCAAGTTAGTTTTCTTAAGAGCCTTTAAGGAATGTTCTCATGTATCTTCTGTATATATTTTCTGTCCATATGCAAGTTCATATCTTAAAAAGACTGTAGCACTGATGCTAAGATAGGACTTCCCGTTACAAAATTTCTGATTTTTTTCCTCAGTTCAGCAAATGTGAAGCTGTCCTCTGACTGACACTGCATCAGCGTTTTGTAAACACTCTCTTGCTTCACCACAATAGATGTTGTTTTGATTCAGAATACCTCTGTCCTGTAAGACTTACAAATGTGTGCAGGCAGGATGCAGTCTGGTTCTGCGTTCCCTCTTTTAACTCTTTACAATGCTGGTGCCATAGATAAAGACAACTGGTTGGATAAGGGTATTTTATTTTTTTTTTTGCATGTTACTGCTGTTTCATCAAACTGTCACAAGTGTGTCTATGCATATCAGGAAAATTCTCCATGAGCAGCTGTTGTCTTCTGTTCTTTTTAATAATACAGTATTCCCACTGAATTCTTCTCACACAGTTTGTATTAGCTCATGTACAACAAGTTAACATCCGTTCTCAGTGGCTTTTTTGCATGTTTCTGTACTGATTATGTTAAATCCTGGCGTGTTGTTCAGAAGATTGGCAATTCTGTCTTAAAAAGCAAAAAAAAAATTAATGAGATGTGCAGATGCAAAGTGGAATTTGATAAATACACCTAATTTCTGTAACCTGCCTTATAGAAAAGTGAAGTAAACATCTAAATCAAATGGTAATGAAGATGTTAAGTCAATAAGAGTTCAGGGATTGGGCTTAAATTGAGAATTTTTATTCTCTCTGATAGCATCCTCTAGTGTTTTTGTCTTACAAATCAGCTGGCTTGCTCTGAGGAAAAAAATATATTGGTTTCCTGTTGGGAATCTTCAGACTTAGATTTGTTTTGAATGGGGAATAATTTAGGTTGTGGGAAATGCTATAGCTGAATTTAATAAATATATTTCCTATCATTTGGAAATATATTTAGAATGTAGTCTGGACCAAAATGTATGAAAGTGGCCCAAGGTTTTTATCTGAAGATGGAAAAGCTTATATTACATGATGGCTGTTAGCGGTGTGGGGTTTTGTGATGCTTTTCCTCCTGCCAAGCCAACGAGGTAGTTCAGCTTACAATTATCTGTAAGGAATTGTATTTTTACTGTCTTGGAAGATGCGTACTTGGATCACTTCATATATAAGAACTCTGCACTCAGGTCACACAACTGGAGTCCACTAACATCTTACTCTCATTTATTGTCAAACATTAACTGGCTTTGCTTGCTGCTGAGTTTGACTGCTGCCTGTATTTAGGTTCTGCATACTTCTGAGTCATCATTCACAGGTACTCTTCTCTTCAGTCTTTAGTAATTTCTCACAACGGTGTGGCTCCAGATCGGTATTTTTGGTTAGTTTTAATTGACTTCTTTGTGTGTAGCTGATTGCCATCACCATTCATTTCTCACCCGTTATTCTTGCCTCCCTTCTGATACATGGCTTTCCCCTCCTTTGTACACGATTTAATGTCATCTCCCTCATTTCTTTCCTACTCTGAAGCTCATCCTAATCATTCTCTACTGACATTGTGGCCTTTGAGTTATCACTAGGGCTTAACCTTCCACTAACTCAAATCATAGTTCCAACATTTATCTTAATTATAGTCCGCACACAGTCTTCCTCCTATCTGCAGTAATTTAGTTTTGTATTAGTGCTTTAAAACTGAATAACCCACCCCCCCCACCACCCCCCCAAAAATAATAATTAATTGAGGCAACTGGAAAGAAACGTAGAAAATCAAAAAGATCTGGTATTGCTCTGTTAAGCCCTTTTTCAGATTTGGTTTTGAGGACATTCAGGCTTTGTGCTAGAGAGTCTGCATTCAATTCTTGCTTGTATGATTTCTGAATTAAGCTGAAGGGCCATGTAGTGTAAATTCTTAGGTTTTAAATTGAGAGTCTTAAGGACATAGCTGTTTAAGCAGCAGCTTGTTGATTAACATCTACCTGCTAGTCCACTTTTTAATAGTTTCAAAGACTAGAGTATACTTCAGTGCTTTACTCCCATTACTTCCTCGTTGATAAAATTAAAGAAAGCATTATAATTGATTATTTAATGCTATTTATATAGTAAAATACTGTCTGGTACAAAAGATTAGGAACTCCTTTGCTTGTTGTCTATTGTCAGCAAATTAACAGAACTAAGCAATCAGCATGCTTAGTTTTTTATTCTGCTTTTTTAATTGGTTGAAATTGTAAGAGGCAGTTGGTTTCTTCATGGATACTTAAAGGCTTATTCATTGCATTTTATGGCTGAGATGAAATCATGTTGCAGCTTTGTATGAAATTTATGGTTCCACTGACTGATTTTGAGGCACTTGTTTTCACAGTGGAATTAAAATCTGTTGTTCAAAAGTTTTAAATTCATTTGCTTAAACATTATCTTGTTCCTTGTAAGTCATTAAGATATTTTTACAAGTGGTGTGCTTCAGTAGTGGAAGCTTTATTGCCAGAGCTTCATTAGAGATACAGAAAAGTAGGTTGATAATTGTTTGCTTTTAATTTGCACATTATATATTTTTCTGCCGTGTCTGTAATTGGCTGTCACATTAAGAAATCCTGTTGCTACAGGCTGAAAACTTGAATTCTTTGAATCTCTTTGAGTAGAAATTGCTATACTTTACCTAGATCAGTACAGTCTTGCCCAGTCTGCATTTTTCAACCCTTTCGAAGCTGAGCAGGCAAGTATATCAATAAGAAATTTTTATTTTTTTATGACAGTAATAACTCTGTATTTAATATCAGGCAGAGTTTTTTCAAGGAAGCATTTTTCCTTTGTCACCAGGGATTAAAACACTGCTTATGTGAAAAATAACTGATCTTTTAGGTTCAAAGTATGCGAGGGTATTCTTCCTTGAGGAGGCTTCACATCTCTTTGTTTCTGGAATCACTGCGATGGGATAGGGAGGATTGGCTCAATGCTTGAACACACTCCAGTTGTTGGGTCACTCTGGCAGGAGTGCTGGATTGCTCAAGTTCAGGTTATTTGCTGGAGCAGAAGTTTAACTTAGGAATTAAGGTAAATTACCCCTTGAGACTTCGATCCTCTTAGATTCCTTTAAATTGATTCTCTCCCCACCCTCCCCAATTAAGCACACCAGTAATCGAAGGTGTTCTGCACCAGTAGGAGTAGTCCTGCTTCCAGTAAATTATGTCTGTCCAGGGCTCTGGGAAAAAAACCCCAAGAATTAGATATGAGTGGCTGAGACCAATATGATTTCTGGCACATGTGGTCTGTTGTCTCTTAGGGTTCTGTCCATCAGCATGACCTTCTCACTAGCTGTGGTGTTTGGACCATTTCCTCACATCCAGGTCTCTCGTCTCTACACATAACTAACTACAGATTCCAGCCTTCTAATGCTCGTGAAGAGAAATTTGCTTTCTAGAGTATAAAATAGCTGGTGGTGCTATCCACAGGCTGTCCTTGTGAGAGTCTCAATTAGATTCTTGGGTGATCTGGTTTAGGAAATATGAAGACCCTACCTTGATTGTAAACAAACTGATGAGCATCCCACTTCTGGGCCTGTTATCTGCTATCTTTTCTGCTTTAAAATACTGCTATAAAGTACTTCTATAAAATACTTTATTTTCAGTCACTGCATAAGGTAGGAGGGTAGGAATGGTTACATGCACCTACTGGATGTGATTTTCCTTGGAGGCAGTAGCCTCATGGTAATTTTCCACTTAGTCTGGTTTCCTTGACTTTGTAGCAGCCCTGCTCTGACCCAGTGTGCATTTTGATAATGAGAGATCCATTTTTATCTGCATTTCCTTCAGGTTTTTTACTCCTCTAGCGGGTTGCTGGATAGATGCCAAGTGTGTTGTAAGACACTAATACACTTGTCACACAAGGGTGTTAGAGCACAGACAGACAGAGGGTGAAAGGAAAAGAAGGAAAATTCTGTCCTCAGCCAGTCAGGGGAGATAATAGGAAGAGCAAAAGCAATAAAACCTATAGGCTGTGATAAAGGTAGTTTAATAAGTGAAGGAAAGGGGTCAGAGGGGGGAAGTAATGCAAAGACAATCATTCACCATCTACCACAAGTAGACTGAAGCCCAGCTAGCAGCTCCCTGAGGAATGGCTACCTAACTCCTTCCCACATTCAGCATTTATCACTGAGTGTGGCATTACATCATATGGCATAACCTCTTGGTCAGTTTGGATGAGCTGTTGTGGCGATGTCCCCTCTCAGACTCTTGCCCACCCCTGGTCAGGGCAGAGAGGAAAGAAAACAGAAAACCTTCTGTGCTGTGCAAGCACCGCTCAGCGTTAGCCAAAACTCTGGTGTGTTACCAAGGCTGTTTTACTCACAAATCCAAACCAGAGCACCATGCAGGCTACTGTGAAGAAAATTAACTCTGTCACAGCCAGGCCCGGTACACCCGGGCAAGTCAAACTAAGGAAAGGCCGCATGGAAGTGTTTTTCAGAAGTAGTACTGGGATGTGTGTGGTAGATACCTGTTGAAGAAAGCAGTAGGTACAGGTGATGTGTCATACGACCAAAGTTTCTCTTAAGCACACAGAACAGCCACAAAACATAATGTTTCCACAGGGTTTTCACCTTGTGTGCTCCAAAAGCTGTTTTGGAAGAGAAGTCTTAACACAGTTTCACTGCCAGCAGAAGTTTGCAAACAACCAGAATTTTGCTTCTCGGGTCTGCCCTAGAAATGCTATCAGACGGCCTGTACGGAATGGACCACTGGAGTTCTGGAGACCGACTATGTTCCACTTGTTAGCAAACTTGAGCCTAATGCTGTTAGAGTCACTCGACTCTGGAATGGAATACGAGACCTTTCTTGGTTACTTTTAAACTCTGAAGTGTATGACTTCAGTTTGCTGGCCTGGAGTTTTAATCTGTCATCTTATTCATTCTTTATTTACATAACGAGTCTGTGTCTCAATTTCTCTTGGTCTCCTCTGACACAATTGATCTATACTATTTTCTCTAGTACCTCAGTGCTCATAGTCTCTTCTGTTTCCACATAATAAATATACTAAGCAAGCCTGTAGCTAGTATCAGATTTTCTACACCTCTGTACTTAGCTTTTATGGTGTAATAAAAATGGACTATTTATTTTCTTCATATTCCTTTTGTCACAGAACACGTGACAATGATCTGTCTCCCCATACTTCGATAGTCTCCTGTGAGACTTGAAAACGTATAAATAAACCAGTTCTTCATCTAGCACTTTGGCACGCTGAAGAAATTTCAGACAGGGAGACCATTTTTCTTTTAATATCCCTGCTGTTTACACTTTGCTAGATACTTCAGACTGTAGATTTATGTGTTATCAAGTGAAGGAATTACTTGTCTAATCTCAGGAAACTGAAGTCTACCTAAATATAAATCTGATTTACTCTCACTTAATGAGAGTGTGCATGATTTTGTTAATAGTTCAGCTATTTCACTGCTAAATTCCTTCCTAAATTAGCTCATGATGGATGTTCTGTTTTATTTAGAAGAATGAGAATTGCGTTCATTAGTTAAACTTCATTAAATTTGAAGCTCAATCAACTAGAACTGTAATTATATGGAGAGGAAACTTCCTAATCTGACATTTGTAAAACTGAGCCCTTTTGGAATCAGTTGTTATCTTATGCGACATGACCAAGGTGCCTTTGTATTGAACAGAGGCAGATCCTGAGAGGAGTGCCCTTGTCTAGGAGAAGCGTTATTTTCTATTATAATTTAATTGCTTTATAGCCTTTTCCACCACAAGAGACGTCTGCTTTCTCTGTATCTGGAGCAATAATATATCAGACTGGTTGACATGAGATAGTAAGCAGTGTATAGTCCTCTGAACTCTTATCTCATTGTTTACAGAATCAGAGAATGGTAGGGTTTGGAAGGGATCTCGGGAGATAAGATCCCAACCGCCCTGCCAAAGCAGGATCACCCAGGGCAGGCCACACAGGAACAGATCCAGGTGGGATTTGGAAAGTCTCCAGAGAAGGAGACTCCACAACCTCTCTGGGCAGCCTGGTCCAGGCTCTGTCACCCTCACAGGAAAGATTTTCCTCCTGTTGAGGTGGAACTTCCTGTGTTCCAGTTTGTGAACACTGCCCCTCATCCTATCACAGGACACCACTGGAAGGAGACTGGTTGGTCCCTTCTACTTGACACCCACCCTGCAGAGATTTGTCAACATTGATAAGATCCCTCTCAGCCTTCCCTTCTCCAGACTGAACAGCCCCAGGTCTCTCAGCCTTTCCTCATAAGAGAGAAGTTCCAGTCCCTTCGTCATCCTTGTGGCTTCTGTTGGACTCTCTTCTTTGTCCGTCTTGAACTGGGGAGCCCAGAACTGGACACAGTACTCCAGATGTGATCTCGCTAGGGTGGAGCAGAGAGGGAGGAGAACCTCCCTCAATCTGCTGGCCACACTCTTCTTTATGTACTCCAGGAGACCGTTGGCCTTCCTGGCTGCAATGGCACACTGCTGTCCCGTGGATAACTCACTGTCCACCAGGACTCCCGGGTCCTGCTCCATGGAGCTGCTTTCCAGCAGGTCAACCCCTAACCTGTGCTGATTCATGGGGTTATTCCTCCCCAGGTATAGGATTCTATGCTTGCCTTTGTTGAACTTTTTCCTAAGATCTAATCTAAACCTATCTTCCTTCAGTTTAAAACCATTTCCCCTTGTCCTTTTGCTGGATACTCTTGTGAAGAGTCCCTGTCCAGCCTTCGTGTAGGATCCCTCCAGGTATTGGAAGGCAGTTATAAGGTCCCCCTGGAGTCTTCTCCAGGCTGAACAATCCCAGCTCCCTTAGCTTATCCTTGTAGCAGAAGTGCTCCATCCCCTGGATCGTCCTTGTGATCCTCCTCTGAACTTGTTCCAACAGATCTATGTCCCTCTTGTGGTGGGGGACACCATAACTGGACACAGTATTTGAGGTGGGGTCTCACAAGAGCAGAGTAAAGGGGGAGAATCACCTCTCTTGATCTGCTGGCCACACTCCTCTTGATGCATCCTAGGATACAGTTGGCCTTCTGAGCCACATGAGCATACGGCCGGCTCATGTTGAGCTTCTTGTCAATCAACACCCCCAAGTCCTTCTCTTCAGGGCTACTTTCAACCCACTCTGTACCCAGTCTGTAATTGTGCCTGGAATTGGTCCAGCCCCAATGCACTTGCCTCCACTTGTCACTGGCCTCCTCCTGGACATCGAGCCACTGATCACAACTCTGAGTGCAACCTTCTGGCCAGTTCCTTATCCACCGGATGGTCCATCCATGAAGTCCATGTCTCTCCATCTTAGAGACAAGGATGTCCTGTGGGACAGCATCAAATGCTTTGCACAAGTCCAGGTAGATTGCTTCAGTTGCTCTTCCTATATCAACCAGACTTGTAACTGTGTCGTAGAAGGCCACCAAATTACTCAGACACTATTTGCCCTTAGTGAAGCCCACGTTGGCTGTCACTGTTCACCTCATCATTTTTCATGTGCCTTAGTACAGATACCAGGAGGATCTGCTCCATGATTTTACCTGGTGAGGCTGACTGGTCTGTAGTTCCCCGGGTTTTCTTTGCTTCCCTTTTATAGGGGTTATGTTTCTCCTTTTCCAATCTGTGGGATCTTCTCCAGACTGCCATAACTTCTCAAATATGATGGCTAGTGGCCTAGCAACTTCAGCCACCAGTTCCTTCAGTACTGGCCAGTTTGTTAAAGGACATGTCTTTTAATTAATTAATTTATGTTGCGTGTTGTAGTCTCTGTTGCCTTATGTCCAGCTCTGCCCTCTCTTCTTGTAGGCACAAGGATTTTGAGTATGAGCTCTGCATTTTGGACTCTTCCCCCTCAATACCTGGAGGAGCGAATGAGCTTACTTTGGGCTGACCGATTTACACTAAAGGAAGAAGACTGGGTAGACAATCTGTTGCAAAATACTGACTTTTCATCTCTTGACCTTTTGGAAATGTGTTCAACCAAAAAGGTTTGAAAAGCAAAGATTGTTCTTCCGAGTCTTCCTCGGGGAAGAAGTGTTGGTGTGTAATTGGGATTAGTTACTGTATGCTTAAGAAGAAAAAGGGGGGGAAATTGTTGAAATAACCTATTTATGAGTAAGAAAGAAGAAAAATTCATAATTTGTTATGGATTTAGATATAAATGCTCTCCTTAGGAGATCACGATAAGAAATAGTTAAGCTCTCACACAGAGTCTAGAAGCTATAACCATACTGATCTGCATCTCGGAAACAGGCACTTGTCACTGCTCGAGGAAGAGACGTGTGAGCAGAAGGGGCTTTCCTCAGTAATGTTTTGTTGGACATCTTTGTGTCTAGGAAAGATGGACTTAAAAGATGAAAGGGGCAAAAAGGCAGCAGAAGGGAGAGTTTGAACATCAACTACTGGAGTGTAGCAGAGACAAAAGCTTGGAGCATGACCCTATGCCTTTAATTGATTCTTACGGACGAAAAATGCTGCGCAAGTCTATTTTGTTTTATTGGACTGCGTTTATTTCTCTGGCTGCAGACACTGCTGGAGGGTCTTGCGTGAAGCAGGTTGATGGGGACTACTGGTTTAGGTGATATTTCTGTATATGGGGTCGAGGCCTCACTTCTAACACTGTGAGGATGAAAGGAAATGTCTCGTCTGTATCTGATGAAGTCATGTTGTTCAGTTACTATGGGATGGGTTAGGAAACTGTGGACGCTTTTGGTCAGTTCTGGAGAGAGCTCTGTACTGGTAGTTCTGGTCTTTCTGCTGTCAGTTTCTGTCTGGATACATCTATTGGATTTGTGAGATGGCAAAAATAGTAGTGGGATTTTGCATTTCTGTGGCCTTTCTTTCAAGGTTTCTGTGCAGAGAACTCCATGAAAAACATTGCTTAAATTTGTACTTTGAAGATCATTTCCGGAGGATTGGAAAGCAGATATTCTTGTGCCCAACATACTGCTGTCCTTCCTTGTGCACACTTGAACGTACTTCTGAGGTCTGGAAAACCATGGATGATTGTACAGGGGTGTCTGAACTTTTCTTCTGGCGTGGGGGGAACAATGCACCAAGCCATTCCCATGCAGTGTATTCTCCTCACCCAGTGCCAACTGCAGAATATGGGAGCTTACCGATTTTTATCACTGTGTTCAAGTTAGAAGGTTTTATTTTTTGAAACTATTACAGGAGGAACTTTGAGAATTTGCCAAGGTTGTGTATCTCTATTTGTTCAAACGTCTCATGTATTTGAAAATTTTATCAATGTGATTTAAATAAAGAAACAAATTACTTCGGGTGCCGTAGCGGTGTAACACATTCCAGCTTTATGTCAGAAATACCTTGTCAGCTAAGACTGAAGTTAGTCGTGGTCTGATTTGCATAGTTTTGAAGTGATAAATTAGACAACTGGCACATTATGCTTATGAGAAGGTGTGAAGTTAAGTGCATGCTGTAGCTCCACTCAAAGGATCCTCCACTTCGGCACAAGCCATTTAATTTGTCATTTGGCTGAAGGTGTTGAACCTTAGAGTACTTGGCCACTACAGTGAATTAATTTCCCGAGAATATGCCTGGTGGCCAGTTTGTTAAAGGACATTCTTTCATTAATCCTCTGATAAATTGTGTGTCCCAATCTGGACTTGAATAATCTTAACGAACACCGGTGACCAGGCTTCCCATATATAGTTGAAATTAATTAAAACAGATACATGGCTATTTTCAAAGAAATTATTTGATGATTACCTTGTCATAGAAACTGTTTCATTTTTATTATTTGAGGAAAGAAATCCCTGAATATGGAGTTAAACTTGCGTGTAAGTATCAGTCACTTAGGTGTGTAAAAGAAATACAATGTGGGTGATGGGTTCATTCAGTTATTGTTATGCTTGAGGGGGAAAAAAAAAAAATAAAATCAGAAATTCATGAATAGAAACAACCAAGCAAGAACACTGCAGTGTAGAGATTCCATTATGAACGAAAAGCACATTGGGGAAAAAAAAAAAAGAAAAAGAAAATTGGTTTAACCTGTTAGGAGACTACTGGCATTGAATTGCTAATCATATAGTTATTCTTTTGTTTTCTGGAATACTGGTATGAACAGTAAAATTCAGCCACTTCGTTAGTGTGTTGGAAGGTTTATACACTCCATAAAAATAAACACACACATCGTGATTTTTGCTTCCCTCTAGAAACAAAGTCCTCCGCCAACCAAGGGCAACAGCTTAGGTTGGGATGGCCTGAGGTCAAGACTAACATAAGCAATGGCTCTCCACCTCACCTCATATCCCTCGCACAAACTAATGACTCACTCATCAATCAGCTCTAAACTATTGCTTTTTCGAGTGAATGACATTTTAGGGTAAAGCTTCATTGATTTTTACTTGGCTTTAAATGCTCCCCTCGAAATGGTGACAGTTGGGGGAATCCATTAACTGCTCAGCGCGGGTCCCTGCAGACGGTGACATCTTAGGGCTTTGGCTTTATCAGCCAAGCCAAACAAGGGCATTCCTGCTCATCAGTCCGTGTCTTCAGTCACTCGGTAGCTTTGGTAATTGCAAAACTGAACATTTCAGTAGTAAATGGGAAATTCAAGGCATTGCTGCAAGTACTGATTGCTTTATTTTGCATAAAGCTTTTTTCAATCGCTTCTGTCCTACAATTCCTAATAACTTTTTTGAAGCTGAATGTCTTCCTGTCCTTTCATTTTTATTTTCTTCTGGTGTCAAAGTACAGTTGCTCATGTTTGGGTTAGGAAATCAGGTGAGATGGGCTTCCCCCCCCCCCAACTTCAGTCATATTTTTCCCCAGGATCCAAACTGCCAGAGGACTGATACTTTGAAGAGAAGTGTGATCCTCTTATGTAGCTGCTAATTCCATACTCATTTTTATTATTCTTTGTGCTGTTGTCTTTGTAGTGACCTTGCTTTGCTCCTGTTTGGGTTATTTTCTCATGCTTGTGATGGTTAAGAAAAGTAATGAAATAATCACTTGTAATAGAAATCCTTCTTTTTGCGTGTAGGAAACTCACAAATGGGTGCTACCATAGTAGATGCATTGGATACTCTTTATATCATGGGGCTTCATGATGAATTCAGAGAAGGACAAGAGTGGATTGACAAAAATCTTGATTTCAGTGTGGTGAGTAGAGCTTGCCCTAATATTTTTTTAGTCCTTGTCCCAGTGTTCCTCTTGGAGGGAGTCAGAAGAGGTCTTCAGCTGAAACCTGAAAAGAAGTTGTGATTCCAAGTCTCAGATGTAAGCTGTAGTGAAGTTCCCTGTGTTTGTAACTTTATTATAAGTAAATTAATTATAAGTAAAGATACATCTGTATATTGTATTTTCAAAGTACAGATTATAATTGAATAATGGAAGGAAGGGAGAGTGGTGAGTGAGAACCAACACAGCCTCAGAAACAAAGGCAGAAAGATGAGGCTTTACTAGCTGACAGTAGTTGGAAATAACTGAGCTGTGAAAGACAATTTCACCCCAAATGACAGTGTGTAAAATGACTTAACAATGCAGTGTCTTCTTCCACGTTCTTAAGATGTTTTAACATGAAGAATGCCACTTGAGTCATCTTAGTTTGCCTACAGGTTCTGAATCTATCAGAAGAATTTCCCACCTGGTCATTAAACATCTGACATTCTTGGTGTGTGCAGAGTTTGGAAGCTTTAAATGGAAGAACTGGGTCTATTTTATCCTTATGGATTCGTGTTCTTACTACTAATTTTGGGACTGTCAGACTCTGTGACAGAATTTGTATTTTGATTCTTGGCCTTGCCCTATGGTTCCAAAAAATATTTTTTTTTTTATTCAGTAAAGTACAAAATGAAATGTAGGTACACAGAATGGAGCAGATGCTTACTGTTGCTTTTATATTATAGCCTACATTTCAGAAAATATTTGAATTTTTTCCTTTTGTTTGTCCACTGACTGGCACACATGACAGAAATTCTACTCTGCTTTTTTCAGTTTGTGACAGATAACAATTCAGTCTCAAACTGAACACCCTAAATATATCAGAAACAGTGTAGAGGGAGTGGTACCATTATGAGGGTGAACTATATTACTTCCATAACTTTTGTCGTATCTGAGGCAATACAAATTTGCAGAATTAATCTAGGATTTGGGTGGAAGAAATTTATGTGACCCTCTGGGGTTCAATTACAGCTTCCTATGTAGCAGAAAAAAACCCATTCCTGAAGGTTAATGAGTCGTCTTGTTTATACACCAGACTTGAGTAATTTCCTTATATGGTTTGAAGTTCATAAATAAATACATAAATTTGTTCCTCTCAGATTCTTTTACTGGGGAATGGAAATCGTTGCTAATGCAATTCATGACTTTAATAGGTATTAAGTGGGATCATAGTCTGCATTGTTGATATTTTTCTCATATCACCTTATATGAATAATAATACAGTTTTTACTAAAAAACTATATTTGGGAGTATTTCAAAATAGAAACATTTCATCATCAGTGCTGTCTGAGGAAATCTTTGAAGGATTCGTATAATCTTTCTGAACGAGGAATACGTGCAAAATGCACGAACTAAAAGCATGATATGACCTCAGATGCCATAGAAATAGTGTGAAAAGAAT
>JAAGNO010011796.1:2829-32345 GCA_033439905.1 Ceryle rudis
AGAGATCTCCCTCTCAGACGTGGATATTTTCACAGGATTCCCATTTTATCATCAGAAACAAAGCCAGCCCCTAAGCTCAATCAGTGCTTCAAGATGCACAAAGACTCTCCAAAAATCATGAAGAGGGGACAGCCAAAGATCATAATTCTCCTGATGCTCTTTCAAGCAACAAAAGGAAGTGTTCCCCCAGAACAGATCACTGGAAAAATTAAGCACAACCCAGTCCTGAGCTTTCTTCCTAAGTCTTCTGAAGTAGGCATCTAGAGAAGAATGCACAATTCCCTGCATTCCTGAGGATTTCTGACCTCCTCATCACTGAAATTTGCTTCTGAGAAACTATTTCAAGCAAGAATATCATTGAAAAAAGACCCCCACAAGACATTATCTGCTCTTTCCTGTGGAGAAAAGAAATCGAGTTTGCTCGCACATGAAGTAACAAATCCAGCAGGCAGAAAGTTGTGACAGGGAGACAAAGGGGTCAGGCTTTAAAACCCCTACTTTGTTCTCCATATATGGTTTGCCAAATTACAATGGAAAAAAGAAGGGGAGGGGGAATTACTTATATGTATTACAGCTCTTTTGTGACTGTCTTCTGCATCCGAAGTAATGGTGAATGGACCGACATGAATTTTTATGCTTTATATTCAGAGATATTCAAAACACTACAGAAGATCTCTCAGAAGTCTGACTTCTCTATTTGAGCTCTGAGAAATAAGCACACAGAAATAAAGAAGTATTCAAGTCCATGCACTGATTCTGCACCCTCTCATTTTTAGTGACTGAACTTGACATCGCTCATCCGATTCAGAAATACCAAGCATCCCCAAATCAGTACAGCAAGCGATGCATCCTGTCCCCTAATAACACTATACTGCTATTACTGGGACCAGACCATAAATTTTGTACATACTAAGTCTGCAAGGTCTCAGAGGCTTGTCAGACTTGCTCGCTCTGCAGTTCTTCAGGCCTGCCTGCAGCCACGTTTTGGCTTGCTTAGCTGCGAAAGCAACAGTTTTCTACTGACCAACTAACTTCTTTTACTTTTGCAAGGTATCATTGCAGTTTTACATAGACAATATTATCAAGCAGTTACTCTGTGTAGAATGAAATATTGACAGCTAACGCCATAATGTAGCGCACAAAAATAGAGGCCTGGTATGACAGCAGAGGCCTTTGAGGACTGTAGACACAAGATGCGAGGGCAAAGCAGTATAGCGGGGATAAGAGATGGGGCCCCAGGGCCATAAACAGGTCACCTGTGTTCAAGGAGAGAAATGCAGACCTAGAAATAGAACAAAACAGATTTTGGAAATTAGAGAAGTAGCATTTAATATGTAAAATGCATCACACATTTTAAGTTCAGATGGATTGTGGAGTTGCAGACCAATGAAGAAAGAACATGCATACAAAAGCACGCTAGAACACATTAAACTGCCTCCACGTAAATTAAAAAGGGACAAGAAAAGGAGAGGGAGGAAAACGAAACCATAAACGTAATATACTCTAGGGCAATGGGGTGCATCGCTCCTACCCCGAACACCCGAGGCTCTTCATTTTAGTATTCAGAGAAGCAAGGAACAGTGAGCGTGACACTAGGAGAAAAGATTGAAATTAACATGTGCATAACAATTTTACCTGTATTATTTATTACCAGGATAAACTTCTGTATGCAGCATTGATTTTTTTTGTTTGTTTGTTTTATTCTTCCTCTAGTAAATGGATTTGGACTAATAATGGTTCTTCAATTAGACTGTGAAGGACTAGCAATAAATTCTCGGCTTTATATACAAGGTGCGTTTCCTTTTTGCCAACAAGATTTTTAGTGTAACAATGCAATTTGGCCACTCAGCGTTAAACTGACTGAACATTTCTACTTGAGACTTATCATCCCTTGCTCACAGCAGGGCCAAGACTAGAACCTCCAAAAGAACAAGCCTTCACATTTGTCTAAATTAGCAGGTCAGCTTTCCAATACCAGGAGGAGGACTCTTGGAGAGAGTCAAAAATGCAGCTTTTACTCCTTTCGTGATCTCTCTTCTTTAATCAACATGGAGAACCTGATTGTAACAAACCAGATATATTCCTGGAGTAGATGATATCCATTGCTTTGTAATGCACTCCCCCACACCGCCCAAAGTGATTTATCTTTTAGAGAAGACATTTCCATCACGAAACAGAACTGTAGGAATCTTTGAAAATAGATTTCTCTCCCTTAAGATAGTTTCCTCTAAGGCATATATTACCAGTAATATCAGCTGGAACATATACAAGAAAAATGTTAAGTGAACTTTCTTGCCTTAATTATTTGAAATGGTTAACCACATGCTAGCAAAATCAATACACATACGGCAGTATATCTGGATTCCATTACCAGCAATTATAAATAACATTGTGAACAGAATTTCTCCAATTTTTGTTGCACTACAGAATTCAAGCCACAATTTTCAGAAACTAAGCAAAAGTATTTGTTTGGTATGTGAAAAAGGGAGGAAAATAAAGCAAAGAGCAACAATTGCCATTGCCCCGTGGAGCAAACGATAACCTGAAGCACATAGTTAAATATCACTTTGTTATGCTGTATTTTTGGAAGCAGTATGACAAACCAAGCACACAACATAAGGCGTGGCTTATTGCATTTATACTACTATTACAATGGGGTCTGATTTTAAGCACGATCTTAACTCCTGCCTGAAAGGCCCCCAGTTGATGGGGAGCTCTGTTGTACCTCTTCGCGTACTGATCATACTTAATGGAGTAACAGTGAAAATTAGCAAGATCCCAGGACAAAACTGAACGCTTGCCTAGCAATTAGATCTGGACCTCCTTTATGGTTTATCTTAGTAAGTTACAGGTCATCCCCATTCCTTTTATTTGCCTTTTACTTGTTTGAACAAACATTACTTTCTGTCTGTTTGCAGCATAGTAGTTCCCATAGCTACAATTTTCTGTAAACATAATGGCTAAAAATCAGCGGTCACTATGATTCTTTCAAACTTCATTATAAATTTCAGTGCAACCAAAACTAGTTAAGATCCCCTGGCTACAAAGATTCACACACATGAATAAATCTACACAAATCAATTATTTTGGGGTCAGTGCAATTTTTCCATCAGCATGAACAAAGTTCCAAAGAACGCTCTATAAACCAAAGATTAGGAACAACAAAAGAGTTTCCTGGGAGAATTAACACACAAATGCATTCACTCCTACAGTTTGGTTCTGACCTGTTTTTTAGTGATGGATATTTGGTTTTTTCATAAATTTCTACACTCCTAGTGCCATCCCTTGTCCACCTCCATCCTCAGGAATGCCTCCTATAAAAATATCCAGCACTTAATTCAAAACCCTAACACATTGGAATATTATCTCTCCAGTTTCACTAAGGAGCCTCAGTTATCCTGTTATATCGTAGGAATATCACGCCTGCGTGCTACCTGAAAACATCAGATGTTAAACTAAATTAAGTTACTTTCCATCTTTTTGTATTTACAAACTGAGGGAGGGGGGGAACCCCACCCGCCTGCTCGCCACCAGTAGATGGGAAGCAGAAGAAACCAACTTCTGCAGCCCAAATTCCAAAGGTTTTTTAAGTTCATGCCATTCTTTCTGTCTCTGAATAGAGTGTCCCCAAAACATAGTACAAAATCTCTGGGGAAAGCAAGCGTTCAGCAGGTACCAACAAAAAGGCTTTTGTTCCTGCTGTCTTTTCACATTTGCCGAGCAGCAGCAGAATGGAATTGGAAGCACTAATCAGCTTCTGCCGGGATCCCAGGATGCAGCAGGGAAATTGAAGAATCGTGTCAGTAGTCTCTCTAGAAACCACCAGCTCGATCTACTCCAGAAGTCAGCGCATGCCATCTTTTTATCCTATCAACACTGTCCTCTTGCATGAGCCTGCCCATGAAGCGAAGGTATTGTAGGAAAACTGAGATGACAAGGCAAATTTCTTAGCAACGCTAAAGGCTTCTGGAACCAGGGGATTCCCTACACATATGCTGTTGTCTCCCTAAACTTTGCATAGCCTACATCTGGCTGGGAACTCAGATCTCCAACCTCTTTAAAGCAGTACAATTGCTGCTACCAGTTTTGTAAAATACCTGGTTTCCACAGTTTTTATCTCACCGGCAAGTGTCAATTTATACTCCTTATGCTCTACACATTTATTTTAAATGCCTTCTCAAAATCTTTATAAATGCTACTCTCTCTCTCTCCTATGTTTTACTACATTTTTCTTTTACAATTCACTAGGACAAAGTAGGAAACAGTAGACATTACTCCTGTTGGCATATTTAACCACCCTTGCTTCCCTTATCCTTTCAGTTTAGACACCAGCATATCACCTTAATGTGATAAAATTCAGTTGGGTCACTCAGGCTGTCAGACCTTTGTAAGGTTCCACAAAAGAAGATATCTTTCACATAGAGAAAAACATCCAAAATTACAACAGGTAACAACTTCTAATATTTTCTAACATTCTAGGCTGCAGGGCAGCCTCATTTTAAGAGGAGTCAGGATGAAAGCTCTCCTTTGCAAAAGTTTTCCATAATTTTCCATTTCATGACTGTTGATTTCTCTTGGAAGGCGAAGTACCCCACACCTAACGCACCAAACCGCCTGGACCTCTGCTCCAAGTTACATCAGCCTGTCTACTCACGTGCTATTCAATTCCGAGCAAACAAGAAAAGAATAAACAGATCAACTGCCAGGTAGGATTGTCTTTCTTCCCCTTCCAGCACAGCAGCATTGATCAAATTTTCCCTCTATTTGGTGGCATGGTGTGAAGCCAGCTTACATATCCTAATGGAAATCACATGCACAGCAAAGCAACAGAACTGACCAAACTGGGGCTCTTGAGTAACAGGAGTATTCTAAGGCGGCGGTGTAAACAAAGTACTTCATAATACCTTGATCCTTCCTTAGTGCTTTGTATTTGCATATAATCAATATACCACTATCACAAGGACTAAAAACGTGACTGGAAATGTTTTACTGGTGTCATATACCGCTCTACAAGTGCCTTTACAGACCTAAGTCTTTACAGTGCCTCAGAATATTGCTAAAAAGTTATTTTCCTAGGTATATTAAAGAACGTAATGTACAAAGAGCTTTAAAATGAAAGGAGTAAAATAGTAGGTTTCTGAACTAAGAATAAATTAAGGCTAAAAAAAAAATTTACAAGAAGTCATTCCAGAGCCAAAGCTCCCGTTTCCAAAAAAGGTGACAAGCCTTTAATAACCTTTCCACTACTGCCTTCAACAAAACTTATGCTCAAAACTGCCTGTTTCTTTTGCAACGGGAGCTCTGGATTCTGATTTTCAAAAGTACCAGTCAGCCAGCTGACACACATCCTTAACTTTTACTGCTAGGAGCAATTTAATACTACACCACTTAACATGTTTGAGGGTCTGAGGATCCTCTGAATTATACCCAAACCAGGTATTTACTCTTTGCCGCAGTGACGATCAGAACATTACGGTTTTTTTCCTCTCTGATCATTTAATGAAGTTTACTACAGAACTACTGTTACAGAAACTTCAATAAACTCATTTCAGAAATTACCATTAAAGCCACAGGCACCGCTTCAAACTCAGTTTTACGCTCGCTACAGCTACGATACCTCGTGCATTTATATCTTAGAAGACAGTATAAATGCAAAGAAGCTCACTCTTAATATCATGACAATGAAAAACCTGTTCTTACAATGATTGAGGGAGGAATGAAAGAGGAAGAATGAACTTTAGACAAAGCTGAAGATAACCTTATAGCATGATACATACACACCGTCACTGACTATATATTGGTTTATGCTCTGGCGTTTTATCTTACATCCATTTGAAAGTACTCAAAGTCAGCCTTTGACATTTTTATTTGTCAAGTATTTCTTAAAATAATCTAGTTTAGATCTCGTTTTCTTGGATGCAATCCAAAATTATTTAGGAATTTAATAATGGAAAGTATAATTTGTAGTACAGCGACTGCCTTATAATTAACTTTGCTATACATTTGACAGGCAGTCTGTAAGATCAAAACTATGACATTTATTAATACTACTTTTAATTTATGCTTACTCTACTGATGAAAAAGGCCCCCTATTACATGTCTGTCAGTTCTCACTGTCAAAAAAAAAAATACAGTTATTGTATGGTCTTCTGTTCGAAACCTACCCTGCAGAATTCTTTTGTTTCTCCTGGTAAACAACATTTGGTTTATGCCCAATTCCAAATCCCCTTACGTTACACTAAAGACTTCACCTGCCACCACACAGAAACACAGAGAAGTCTGCCTTTCTGCTCTTATAAAGCTTTAATTTTCAGTGCTATGCTATTTCAACAAACTTAGGGTTAATGACGGCAAAGAACCCGCAGGCTAGAGCTAGGAGAGACATTAAATCACTCACAAATACTTCCCAAGAAATAGGAAGTGCATGAGCCATGGAGCTCTAAATTGCACTAGCTTGTCTGGGCTGCTTGCAGGACACAGCATGACTAGATGAATTTGTTGTTTGAGGGCCTGGGACATCACTCTTTCTCCAGGTCTCTGGGAGGAAGTCTGAAGGGAGCAGATTTACAGCTACCCGTCAGAGGCCTAGCACAGGAGCAGGGATGGCTCTACAGTAGCCAAGAGCATTTTGGTTTCCGTACCGCACCTGAGAAACTGCTCTGTGGGCTGGCGGAGATCACAGGAGCGAGGATCAAATCATCAGCCTCCCACCAGACAAAATAAGGCTAACGAAAGCACGGTGTTTAAGTGACTTGCCCAAACTCAAACGCACATCGAGTTTCAGAGAGTCTACGCGCTTTTGGCTGTAAAGTTGTAGCTAGTTGATAAGGCTTCCTTTATTGCTCACACCCCTCCGGAAAAGTGATGTAGGAGCAGCTTCGGATATCTTATCAGTTTTCATCTCCATCAAAGCTACCATCTCAGAGATTAAAAAAAATGAAACAGTGAAAAGTTCAAAAGATTTATTCAGTGATATCGTGATTCAATAATATTTAAGAGCACCATAAATGAATCTTCCTTTTTTGTTCCCATTGTGGTGAGGAGATGCATCCTTTAATATCACAACATATCCCTTAATAACGCGATGCCCAGACTGTCACATATAAAACAAGGATCACAGTACTTAACTGCACAACTCAAAAGTGCTTACGAAGTCATATCTAATGCAAGGGTTCCAAGCAGAGGTGCACTCAGGTACCACAACCAGCAGCAAGACCCAGCTCTGTGCAAGGCAAGGACACAACTCAAGAGGAGTTTGCTTTTTGACCCCTCCAGAGCTCCACGAATACAGACACACAAACTCCCGTGCATAGTAAGTTAGCCGACAGTGCAAAACATTGCTCATGCATGTGGGAAGACCAAAAACCCTTCATGCAACAAGCTAGAGGTAAACATGTTTGGTAACACTTAACCGTGTTCAGAGAAACAAAGAGAGATGTCAGACTGCCTCAAGCTGCTACAGTCCAGAAGAGCAAAGGCGAGATCATTTCAAACGCTAAATTTAGATTCTAGTCTAGGCTACAAAATCTGAGTATTTCAGAAGAGCAACCTTCCAACTGCACTGACCCAGCATTTGTCTTTAAACAAAGAAGCCTCAAAAAAACCCCGAAAATTTTTCACATGCTGTACTGGAAGTTTCTAAGTTGACCGTCCTCAGCAGAGTTGCCTCAGCTTTGTTGATTTGCAGTAATGATTTTATTTCTTCCTTCTCTATGTGTATTGTCTAGTGACTGTGCTTACTGACCATCATTATCCACTTGTCCTCCGTGGCATCTTGGCACAGGAATTCATTAGGCAACAAATAATTTCAAAACATCCAAATCGTAGAAGTGTGGCCAGCTGGGTTTTAGCATTCTTTTAACCCTTAAACTTCACATTTCCAACTATAGTCCACAGTCCTGGAAGCTACGAGGTTTTAGTTTCACTAAGAAGAAACCCCAGCTATTTTCACTGAAGATACAGAATATAAGAAAGCACCATCTCTGTGGCAGTACAGAGTAGCTGAGAATGCTGCTAAGCAACAAGAATTTAACAGAGTATCTGGGCAACAGAGTCACCTCAACAGCAACAATTCATTTTAAATGCAATCGTACTTTGAAATCTCTTGCTTACATTAGCCAATATGTGAAAAGGCTACAACACATAAAAGGTTTAGATGCCAGTCAGAAGTACGCTAGTGAATCTCTTTTGTTAAACCATTTTACTTTTATACTCCTCCCATCAAGTCTAAATCTGCCTGAGCTGCTTCTGAAAGTAGTTATCTAATAGCTAGCAGTAGGAACTCGCAGGTATTTTCACAAATGTATTTTACTCGATTTTCAACCTAAGAGATGCTACCACAAGAAAACAACGAAATATGATAAAAGCATGCTGCAGGATTCCTGTTTACATTCGCAAACTAGGCGAGATGAAATATGGAACACTTCTGGTCCTCAGTGTAAACAACTATTTCATACATTTTAATAAAGATACAAGATCATCCAAGGAATTGCCCCTAGATAACACAGGAAAATTGGAAAGGAAAACACATGACATTTCAAACAAGTAAAATGCATTGACAATTTATTCACAGCTCTGTCAAAAAAAACCCTCTCAAACTGCCAGTTATTTGGAGTAAAAAAAAAAGCAAAGCACAAGTCTTAGGTTTAGACCAGATCAGTTGTGTATATAGAAAGCTCTTGTAGAGGAGGTTTTGTACTAGGTCCAGCTTAATACCAATTTGTAAAATATAATGAGGGAGCCATTACACAAAGCGTTATACCACGGTCCTGGCCTGTTTGCCTTGCTCTTTTCTTGCCTACCTTCTCTAAGCACATGATGTGAGCAACTCTCCAAGTTGTCCCTACCAGCTTTGCCGTCTACAAGCTGCTTCATGAAAAATTTGAGTGTTAGTGGTCTCTAGACAGCAAAATTTCCTTGTGTTACACTTCTGCTGTTCTTACCCAATTCATTAACTTTATTCTGAAAACATACATTTTTATTAACAGATACATCCACAGTCACATTATTAGCATTACTTCTAAGAGGTGTCAATATTGCTGTGTTATTTAATACATTACATTAAATGAAAGTATTTCATTTACAAGGTTATTGTACCAGCTGTAGGTGAGCAGTATAACCCAAACCTAAAATCTTACCCCCACACTGGTAATCTAACCATTCTCTTTATTTAATGCTTTAACAATGCCCGATTTCATTACTATATTTGCTTTTTTTTTTCCCTCTAAAATAGTAAACCACCAATGTTCGGTTTCATTTGGAGAGTTTAAGTGAGCACTAAGTCAACAATTCTGTGATACAATCATGTATTTTCATTTAGATATTCAGTCTGCAAGTGAATGTATCAGCATAATCAACAAAAATATTCATCATAATTACCAATTTCATCTGGAAGAAATTAGTAGCAGATGTTATGGAACTTCACCCTGTTTATATTCATAGATGCTTGACATTCCCCCATTGAGTTCAAAATAAGAAAACACAATGAATAATAATCCCCTGTTCACAGGATACTATTTTGAATCATAGTCCGGCACCTACTTTCAAGTCACATCTCAGACTGCAGCAGCCATTGCTTTTCAGACTCAGTCTGCTGCAAGACAATTTGCTCCACATAAAGGATGCAAAACACTAAAATGGAATATTGGTTTGCAGTTCAATTCCTGCCCAATCACTGTAATTATTCCTTGGCAAGTTTGATTTGCATAAACACCACACACTGACTGCACACTGCCAGTAACAAGCGTCAATCCTTCTACTCTGTAGTCCACTGGTAACCAGAAGTATTAGATTTACTTACATGGTAGGGTAGAGCTTTAAATTATGTATGGCAAGCTCTTCTACATTAATGAGTATTTTCTTAGCCCACCCACAATTTTAACTGCAAACACCTATACAGTAATGATAAAAATTGGGATTTAAGATTAAAAAAAAAAAATACAAACCAAACAAACTCAAACCCCAATACTCAATAAGCGTGACCTTGTTGGCTGCCCAAGAATAGTTACACCTGCTCTTCCTGCTGCGTAGGAATCACACGGCACAGATTGGTGACAAAGGCTGGGAAGGGCAGGGAGGCAGCTTCTCATCTGTACCCACAGGGAAACAGAGAAGAAATCTAGCGATTTCAAGAATTAGATGGTTAAATTTCTTAACCTGCCTACAGACCCTCTTTGCTTTCACATGCCTATATAGTCCAGGAGCTAAGTCCACTGATAGTGGCTTTTTATTTTCTCTTCTTCTTCAACAGAAGTTTTTCAATAAAGTAATTTACTACTGCATGGGATCAGGACCACGAGCTCTAAAACAAGGGAAGTAGCAGGGACCTGCGGCAAGGCGCAGAGGGGAGGGAAGGAAACAACTGCGGGTTTTTTTTGGTGGCTACATGTTTTAGACTAGATAAGGAAGAGATTTTTCACAATGAGGGTGGTGAAGCACTGGCACAGGTTGCCCAGAGAGGTGGTCGATGCCCCATCCCTGGAAACATTCCAGTCAGATTAGATGGGGCTCTGAGCAGGCTGATCTAGTTAAAGATGTCCCTGATCACTGCAGAGGGGTTGGACTAGATGACCTTTAAAGGTCCTTTCCAACCCACACTGTTCTATGCTTGAACAACACAAACCTTGTCTCCCAAGATACAGCAACCAGGGAATAAAATGCGAAGGAACAACACTATTAAGACATAACAGGGACAAATTTATCTCCACATCTTTTTAATCCATCTTGCTCTTTCACATGATCAGAATTCTCCAAGATCATCCTGTTACATTTTTCTAGTTTCCTATTTTGCCGTCTGCTACGGCTTAGCTCCATAGCTAGACACAAAAGGTAGGGGGATTGCCACAGTGGAAAGGAAAAAAAGGGTGGCAGAAAGCCAACCTCAAACCTTAATTTTGATTCTCTTGCAAATCAGGTGGGTATATCTACCAGCATCCTAAAAGATACCGCATACCACAGAGACAAAGAACGAGAGAAACTGGCAGGAGACCAACAGGCATTACAAGATCAACGGTGTCACTCTAGCAAGGAGGCAAAAAGAAAGCCACAGTGTCTTAGATGCAATGCTACCAACTCAAGCCCAATAGTGAGCAAGGTACTGAAAAACTCCCACTATGCTCCTGACTCTATTTTAGAGTAGACAATACAAGCAGAGAATCGGATCAAAAGACTGCATTGTACAAAAAATAGACAACGTAAACTGGTAATAAAACAGTCGGACAGTGTTAGCCTGTCAAAGAATCTGTTTGGTTTACTTGCTAAAACCACAACATTGCAGCTTTCCCTTCCGTTTATGATTGAAAAACATAGTTATGTTTTCATCTTACTGAATTCCTGGATTTCCTTGAAATCACAGATTATTGTACTTTACATACAATAAGTGGAACACTTTAATTTAGATATAATAATACAAATAATTATAAATCTGTACTTGGAGTTAAATCTTCCTCCAAATAGATGAAAATGTCACATCTGCTGAACTAGAGAGTAAATTATCTGATGCAACAGTAACTGGACAAGCATCAATACAGAAAACATATATATACCCCCCAAAGGTTTTGAAATGAAGTATGTTTCATTATTTAAAACGCAGGTACATTTAAAGTTTTGAATTAATGATGAATAAGAGGGTGGGGGGTTTTTATTCCAACAAATTATTACTGAGAATTGGGAACACATGGAACTTTTTTTGGTTGGCCCCTGTTGGTTTGTTGTTTGCTGGGGTTTTTTTGTTTGTTTGGATTTTGTTGCTGCTTGTTTGTTGGTTTTTTTTAATAAAACGGAAAAAAACCCAACCCACACACCAACAACAACCACCACCACCCAAAGCAACGAACTACCAAAACCAAATGAAAACCAACCAACCAAAACAAACCAACAAAAAACCACAACACAAACCAAACACCCAAACAAGCAAGTCCCACAAAAAACACAGTCCTTGCAAGCATTACTTGACTTACTCCTCAAAGTAAATTTGAGGAGACTCAGCTCCCACCCCACATTTAGGGCTGAACCATTCTGAAGGGAGCAGTGGCTCATCAGGAGAGCAGGAGACAGAAGTACCTGCTGGCAGCCTGCTCTCTCTCACATTAACCTTTACACTTTGGAACACGTTCACATCAGTTTATGGGGAGGAAAAAAAACCCAACCAACCAACACTCCCAACAACACCACACCACCACACACAAAAAAACCCCACACAAACCAAACACCAAACCAAGCCCCACAAATACAGCCCACAGCCAGAGCAAACTGAAGCCTGGACCATTCCATAGATAGAACGACCAACTCTTGCTACTCTAAAGGTACGAAAGTAACGGAGCTCCTAAAAAATGCATAGCTACAGTCTCCCATTTAATGAAATACCAATGGAGTGGTAGAGAATTATAAACAGCAACCTGGAGGGTATGAGAGCAGGAGCCAGTTGTATTGTTCCCATCTAACAGAAAGATAGATCTGACAGAGTAAGCATTGTAATATTAACTATTAATGTATTTTAATCAATGTTTTCTAGATCGTTCTGTGAAAATGTAATTTAGCAGGGGAAGGTAGCAACACACATACCCACTGAGCTCTGAAATTCCTATACAATATTCCTCAGCATTTCTCTATAAGCTGTAGTTTTTACAAACATAGAAGTAAAAGCTTCTCATGTCTAGCAGTAGCATTACCTCTACTCCCTCCCGAGCTCATTCCTGCTTCACAAGACAAGAATCTCACCATTCCTCAGCTATGTGCCATTTTTGCTTTACTCCTTTTGGTGTTTTCAAACCCTTAAGTTGCCCACAGATAAACACACCTAGTAGAATGCAGTAAGATCCACAAGTTTTGAAACAACTCATCTCTCAGATAAGCCTATTTTCAAGGAGTTTTCATTTGTCACCTACCAGGTCTTTTTTCTACCAAGTGAAATTTTGGCTACGTTTTCTGTTAAAAAGCCTGACACAGAAGAGCTCGGCCTTCCTAAAGGCAGAAGAAATATTACTTGGTGACGTGAATATACCAAGAAGATGATAAGAGGGCAAGTTACTCTACTGTAACTGTAGAAGTTCCAAGTATTTAATAAAGAACTAAGTACCCCGTTAAGGGAGGCTGTCTACCAAATACAAGGAACTTGGCTATTCCCCTCCAAATCAGTGCTACAGGAGACTAGCCAAAGCAAGCACCCACGTTGGAATAATGCACTCTATCAGGGCAGGGAAGAGCACAACACACACACCGTGAAAATGAAAAAAATAGGAGCTGGTTGTATCTTAGGATCTTACCCATCACAGCGACTGTGAAATTCCAATTCTGAACTCCCTTAAAAAAAAAAAAAAGGCAGGGAAAGAAAAAAACCACCAAGCTTCTGATTTTAACTTATTAACATTGAATTACACATGTGTCTTGTTTTTTTGACAGCAGCTTCCTCTTGGAAACAAATATTTGCACTGCTAACTGTTTCTGTCCTTACTCCTGAGCAGATATTTAGCCAGTGTTAATCAGTTTGATAATCTGCACGGTTCCACTTGTCTAAACCACAGCAGTTCCAGCTTGCACAGGCACCTCCTCATGCAAGCTGAAAGGGCAGAGTGTGGCTGAGCAGATCAGAAAAAACTAAGAAACACCTTTTCCTGTCAAGCAGCACGAGCCCACAGGCCACCCAGCACAGGGTCTAATGAGGGCCACATGTCCTGACATTATGCCACGTAACACTCCACCTTAGGGAAAACCAAACAAAAGTTTTCCATATTTGCTTGAGGTGCTCAGTGCAGTGCAAAGATAACAGCTTAGGTTCTGATGCTGTGACTGTACCTAGTCATGGCTGATGTTAGTAAGAGTTGGGAGAGTCATTTGCCTTTATCTCCCCGCTCAGAGCTCCAGATAATGCCTCAAAGGGGTTTTTTCTCCTTTTCAGCCCTCCATAATGAGTCTTCCCATATCTGAAATTTCCCTTCGCTACTTGCAGACTGACATTGTTTGAACAGTGAAGAAAGCAGAGCTAGATCAAATGAGCGCTAGGCTGACTTACGTGGCTTTAGAAAGGGTGGTGGAGTGACAAAAACAAGCTGTGAAAATGATACATATTACCAATACTAGTTAAACGTTTGTCTCCTCAATCTTACTAGAGTACTGCAGGTTTTCTATAACCAGCAGCTCCTATCACCCTCAGAGTGATCTGCAGCTTCCAAGAAATCAGACAGGTACCCAAGGATAGTTTTTCAAGCCTAGATTTAGTCACTCGATTTGAAAAATTTTTATCCTGAAAGGGATTCTGGAGGAAGCTTCTCAATTGTAAATCCTGGGTGTAAACTGAAATAAAGCACACGACTCAGGAGCAGAGCTCATTTACTTAAAAATGTCTCTTGCATCAACCCTGTGCTGTCAGTCACCCAGCCTCATATTAAAAAGTTGCAAGATTCAGGGCTGACTGGGTAGGAAATGCAGAACTACACTGTGCCTGTCAACACTGCACGTTGGAGAACCTTTCCCCAACACAAGAACAAAAGGATTGTACTATTGGGTTTTGAATAAGGCACGCCCAGTCCCGCAGACAGAAGTTATCCCCGATTAAACAGTCAAAACGATCTGTGATGACTCGGTTGATAAAAATCACCAAAAAAAGTGAGTGCTACAGCTACATCAGTAGACAAGTAGTAAAAAAATCTTAACTTGTTGGATGCGACCAGCGTTCGATGACAGAAAAGAGCATCTCGCACACGGAAAGTAAAAGAGAATGACTCGGGTTTGCTGCTCTTTAGGAACAGTGGCTCCTCCTAGCTGCCAACTGATCAGAAAGCCCCAGCTGTGCTATAAGTAAATGTTAAAAAAGATTCCTGCAGCATGCGTGATGCATATTAATGAATACTAAAAGCCTGCACCGTAGTTTGCAACTACCCTGGAAACAATCATGAGAAACTATGCATGGATACAGGCCAGAAAAAAAGACTGGATGACAAAGGAAATTCTCACCGGCAATGAAACTGTAAATGGAACATAGGAAAAAGAGCTGCTCTGACCGCTGAAGCACATTTATTTCCCCTGAGAAAACAAAACACCACCTTTGAAGTTATCTTCTATTTTTTCTTGAGTTTTAGAACGTACTTCATTTTTGTCAGTGTACCTCTTGCTGATACAGCTTTGCTAGCCTAACTGCCCATTTCCTGAAGAAATCCTCCAACGATTATCAGAACACAAGAGGAAGACCCTGCAGCTAGCTGGTAAGCCAGGCTTCTCTCTTTCAACATCCACATTAAAACTTCTCACTCCCATTCACCCACTTTGCCACTGAACATAAAACCACGCTGGATGTTTGCAAAGCAGACGAGCCATCTAAAACTTACATTGTTTATAAAACCACAGCATATCTACAAACATTCATTAGACTCCGGATGAGTCTGTTTAAGTGGGTTTAGTAAACAACATTACATTTTAAAACTGTTTTATTATTGCAAAAATAATAAAAGTTTAGGACATTTCAAGTTTGGAAGATGTGTAGGAATCTCAAACTGAATATCAGGCATTTCAAACAGTTCTTATTTTCAGAAGGGAACAACTGGGCACATACAGACCAGTTCTGTTTAAGACACTGCTGAAATTATAACCGTATTTCACACACAGAGAAAAGCTGTCTGCTCCTGACCCCACAGATTGGACAGCTGGACACCTCAGGCTTTTGCCTGTAATGAATGGCAGGAGTTAAAAAGAAAATGTTTTAGGCCTGGCTTGAAAATGAACTAAACTATGATTTAACTCGGGTTATAAAATGGGAGTAGGGTTCACAGTTTGTTTCAATACTCCTTAATCATATTATGTGCACACTGCTTTAATCAACGTCTTTATGAAAGCCAGACAATGTTCCTTCTTGCTGCCACATCATCACATTTCCCTGGAAACAGAGAGTACAGCAGAAACAGAATTTGGGACTGTTACGGTGGAGAACAGCAAAACCTAGCTTCTCTTTTCAAAGCCTCATTGACCACGAAGTGCTGACAGATACAAAAGAACCAAAAAACAGATCAGCTTTTAGGGGCTGGGGCCTCAACATTATCCAAACAAGTGGAGTCTTGGGTGCACACGGGATGGAGTTCAACTAGGTCACTACTGCTGCACAATGGTTTGTAAGAACTAGGGCTAGAGAACTGGTCAACATCCACGTATTTAGGTTGGGTTGAGAACGGCACATTTTTTTTACAGCTGTTTATACAGATTAAAAAAACCCACAAAAATATCACAGAAAAATAATTTTAAAATATATATATATACACACTCCAGTAGATGCAAAGAGCAGACTGCATTAAATTTTGTAGTGGAGTTAAGGTCTCTTCCTCCCATCCCAATCACGTGCCTACTAATAATAAATGCGAGCATGGGCTGGGGCAGATGAGAAGCTACAGCCTGTGCCCACATTGTGCAGCAGCACAATGCTTTCCTGCACTCACCCTCTGCCAGAAGAGAGGTCACATGGTGGAAATGTTATGTGCAGGGAATCTTCAAAGTCAGCAGTTATCCCTTACACTTCCGAAGGGAGATGCTCTTAACGTAGACCAGGATGTAAACGTTAACACAGGGCTAGTACTGGTACTGCTCCTAATGGTTACCTGCTTGTTTAAATCAGTAAGAAAGATATTGACGTACCAAGAACCAGTGACCTGTTAGAGACCTTATAATAGACAAGCACAAACAAGACGATACTCATCGTGATCCCCACCTCAGGTTTATAATCACTCAATTTCAGTAAGATATTCACATCAATCTATAGACAGTATATTCAGGCTAACATTAGAATAACAACAACCCTCTTGCCTGATGCCTTTTACTTTCCCGGAAGTTAAATCTATCTTTGTGATTGCAGACATAAGCACACTTGCTCAGACCTTCAACTGGCCTGATAAATGGTATGGTGGTTTTCCAAATCAACTGGGACAAGTCAGGTGACAAATGATTCCCATTAGCTTCAGCAGAATGGAAACAAAACAGATCAATACAAATGATTTGCAGCAACTTCAGATCATAAATTTCCTTTTGCCCAGTTCCATCATTTTAAAATGGAAGCATTCTCCCCACACAACGTGAAAAAAGGTGCTAGTGATCCAGAGATTTGATCATTCCAGTTACAACTAACTGCTCCTGATTTCAGCTTGGCGTGCTTTTTAATCAAGCGTTAATTTTACTCAGTGATACAAAATGATATTATTTGAAAAGATGGCAGACTATAAAAATTATAATGACCATATTTTTGGAAAACAAACTGGAACCTGCTGTTACCTAAAAGCCAGAACAGGCCTAGATTGTACTTTCCTGTACTAAAAAAATCACTCGTTATTTTGCCATTGTGTCTCCTCATTTGTCTATGACATTTACAAACCCTGATTGTGAAGGATATTTTGAGGTCACCACTTCTATATCTTGGGGATCAAAGAACAGCCGATTTTGAGCCTGCACTGCAAGGAATGGCTTGTACGTAGTTCCTTGTTTTTTTCTAGTTACCCAAGTTAACTCCTATTTAACAAAAACCTGGACACTCAAAATATACTCATCTGTTGTAATATTGATAGGAGATAAACAGTGAATTCTGAATCTGTTCTTATGAGTAAACCATCTATAGTAATGACAGACATTCACAAACAACAACAAAAATTATCAGCGATGCAGAAGAGCTATTAATTCCCTCAGAGCAGGCTCAGGGCACCCCACTTTCAGAGGTAATTACATACTTCCACAAAAACACGTTTGGGGGGAAATATCTGTACATTAGTGCACAGTTATAAAGACAGATGTTTGTCACCTGCAGTTACACTCTCAATATATCTATACAGTTACCAACATTAGTAACATCTCCTTAAACGGCTCTGATTCTGCATCCATTTTCATGCAACAGCTAGATCCATACCTTAATTCTTAATATTAAGGGAAAAGACACTTCCCAGAAAATTAAGTAGTCTCCCTTTCAGTTTCAATGTATCTTTAGCTCTTTTATCACTAAAAAAAAAAAGAAAAAAGTTGTCTCTCTTCCTTAGCAATACATTAATAATGCATTTTTCAATACATCTCTCGACGTATAGGAGGTGGAGGTTCCACCTCAGGACTGCTGCATATGGGCACACTCTTGCCTGCCTTGTCCCAACACTTGTCCCTGCCTTTTGCCACCTTTAGTCAGAAGTCATGCCAACAAGCTGTTGGTAGAAACTCCTGACGTAAAATAATCCTCCTACCTTTTCCTTTCTGTACTTGGCAACGTAAACCAAACACTTGCTATACATCACAAGTAGGTTCAGTTATGAGTTGGGATCCTGTTTCTTGAAACAAAGCTTAAGAAAAACATTGAATTGAATTAACCATCAATCAATCATCAGAGATTAGAAGATACAGAAAGTACCACAGTCTATTTGTACATACTTAGTATTTCTTCTCTGGAGGAAAAAAAAAAAAAAAAAAGAAAAGAAAAAACCCACCAAAATGTGATTTCATAGCTTATTTAAATAAACTACAACTCTCTGGAAGGTAATAAGAATCAAACAGTCTCTATCCAAAAGGCAGAATTAAAACCTAAGAAAATACACGTTTTACTTTACTCAGGACAGAATTTCACCAACACTGCAGGATGCTCTGTTGTGCAAAATTACTTCAAATACAGATCACCATTTCTCCATAAAAACGAAAAGCACACAAGTTGACAGATACAGCACTTGGTCAGTGGAGACCAGCTGTTGCTCTTTTTAAAACATATATAAAATACATTACCACGATCCCAATTAATTTGGAGAACATAGAATAAGAATGGATTTTAACATAAATTTGTGGTATGAGATTTACTGTTGCACTTGGATTTTACCTCCCTCACACAAGCTTTAACGAAATGTGCTTTGTTGGCATCAACAGCTCTTCTACTGTCAGAGCTGGACGCAGAAGTGCGGGCCCTGTAACCCGCGTTTCAGAATTGTTTATACACACACACTCGTGCCAGAGCCTGCCAAACATTCACAGCCCTGTCACCGACTTTCTGTGACTCAGTTATTGCGTTAATAAATCCCATTAGAGCTTTGGCTTGGTCTGCAGGACACTTGAAAGTCACTTGCTGAGAAGTTCCAGCTAAGAGTCAGCCTGGGGGGCATCCAATACCATCTGAAGAGACCAAGCAACACAGCGCAGACAGGTAGTTTTAGTTGCAGTTTTGCAAGTGGTCGGAAAGTACGAACTACACTGGCGGATGGGAAGCAGTTACCTGCTGTCAAGGAGTATTATTTTGGATCTCCCCTTCCCACCCACATTCATGCCCAGAGCACTTCTTTGTTCAAGCCAAGTCATTTTGTACTACTTTAAGTCAAAAGCTCAGACTGCTTGCTAAAACAGCAAGTTAACCCAGTTAACAGCACACTTCAGCAGGTGCTTTCACATCTAGGACGAATTTTTCCAATCAGTTTTGCAAATGTCAGCTCACTCAGGATGAGTGAGTAAAATCCAGCCATGTTAGAGTGTTTGGGAGGTAGCAACTGCATTTGCTCAACACTTAAAACTCTTTAATAGATTAGGAATAATGAATTATACCATGGGTTCCTATGCCTATACATAAATAAATGCAGTATCTGCACCAGTGATGTTCTGATACTTCACAACTGAACTGTGGTATTTTTTCCTCTTTGGGTGAAGGGAAAAAAAAAAAAAAAAGTTAAAACCCTCAACAAAAAGGGCTGCAAGGGGCTGTCTGTCAGCTTCTTTAAAAGCCTCCATTAGGCTTGCAGCTTCTCAAGAGGAAAATAAGAGAAAAAAATAGACAGAAAGAAGAGATGCCGCCTCTAAAATGGTGAGCAAATGGTCACTTTAGGATTGCAGCTGCTTCTCTCTGCAGGAGGCACAGACAAGATACCAGAATATATTTGGCAAAGATGTTCGATATGGAGAGAAATACATAAAGTGTGATCTATGGTGCTATGCTTTCCCCTTAAACAAATCCCATTCCCAGATGGCCTGTGAGATATTAAACTATTGCTTATGTTTGCAGTTCCAGCTGGAGACTGTATATAAACAAAACCATGTCTGTAAGCCTCTTTACAGTTCAGAAGAATGTTTATTCTTACTTTTAAATAAATCCCTTTAACAATGTTAGATGTAAATACAAAATACATAGAACTTCAACACTCACTTCTCCCCATTGCAGTTACTAAAAAAAAACCAAACCAAAACCAAGTACTTCCCTTGATCCAGCCTCCACTAAAGCAAAATCAAGTGTTGTAACTGCATACTAACGGCCCTCTGTGCCTTAGAAGCCTCTTCTCAACACCAATGCAGGAATGAAACCAGCAACAAAACTCCAACGAACCCAGGAAATTTCTCTACTTGAAGCAATTTATTAAATATTTACTCTAACTTTGCTAAATATACTATCAAGTATGGAAGCCTTGTCATTCTAATTGCTTGTTGCTTAATGTTTAATCAGTTGCACCTAAAAAGAAGGGTGGGAAAAATATGTGCCATGAGAGGAACCCCCTGGGTATAACATGTATTTGTAATTGTTGGGCTCCAAATTAATTTTCCATGCGTGCACACGAGGAAAAAAATTATATTAGAAGACAATATTGAGAGCACAGAATATATCTGGGTATAGCCAAGTATTTTAAAGTAATTAAGAGACGGAAGAATGCTAAAAATATACTTGGGATACCAAAAGCTAGAGCTAAGTGAGTAAGAAAAGTAATTAGCTCTCCCTGCTTACATTGCTTTCCTGTCAGTAGCTTAACAGCACCTAGTGACAGAGGCAGGCAGCCAAGCGTTTGACAGCTGTCCCCACCGTGGGCAGTGTTGGAGAAAAACAAAAGGAAACCAACAAACGAACACGCAGACACCCCCAAACAAACACACACACAAACCACCACCGGAAAAAAAACAAGCCAACCACCAAAAATGGCCTTAGACCGTGGAACTTAGGAGCTTTGAAAAAGTTACGAGTGTTCTAAATATCACTTCACGTCTCGGCTGATGTGCAACTCTAATATTAGAGTTGTGCTGGTTTACTTACAAGAAATCCAAGCCAACATACAGCAATTACTATTCATATTACAGTTCACAGGAACATGCAAAACTGTAAGCGCTATGTTCATCCCCAGGCTTGTCTGTACAGTTTTCAATTTAAAGTTTGTACGCTGACAAATCATTTTGTTGAATGATACTTTGAAATGTGTTTGCCCAAGGTCTTACAAACTCCACATCCTTCTCCTTTCAAGTAGCAGAGCCCCTGATCAAAAAGTACACCTGTAAAGTACACACTACGCTAGAGGCAGAGGCCAACAGAAGTCGCTTCCATTGGCTTTGTTTAGGGTTGAGGACTGATTAAAAATGGAAAATCCTTCCTCCCAACTAGAATGGAGAAATCAGTCCCATTAAGCATAGCCCTACTTCCCATACAGACTGTATTATGTATCAGCTGCATCCCCCAGGCCTTCCAAAGAGCATCATTAACATTTCTCTATTGTGATCTTTGAAGCTTTTCTCCTTCCTGTAAACCTCTGGTCCTGCTTTTACTTTCTGCCTTTCTGAATTCTGGTAATTCAACTGTTCTCTGCTGCAGCCTTCCACATCTCCTCAAGAGCTCTCCAACTAGAAGTCTAATTCAAGGTGCGGAATTTCACACACACACAACTTCGATGCTCACTTATTTGCTGACAGAAGTTCAAATACTATTCTAGAATTTATTTGTTCTCTTTTAAAATACATACATGCACAAGTGAGATGATGCACAAGGAAAGCTTAGCAGATGCTACACTAGCCATGAGATACATCCTATTCTGACACCCTGGCATTAGGGGAACACACGAGGCGATTCCTTGCCAAGGGAAGAAATCCAGCGCTGCGCTAAATCGTTCCTCTATTTCTTCCCACCTCTTTCTATTACTTAGTCTCCACTTTTTTTTTTTTCTTTTCTTTTTTTTCCTCCTCCTTGGGAGCATATAACATTAATTCTTACAGCTCTACAGCTGATGCAACCTTGAAAGCTAGTTTTAGCTATACAGCTGGGCCCTATTTTTCTTTCTTTTTTTTTTTTGACAGTAGCCTCTCTTGCTCTTGTTATTTATGCTGCTGTAAGACTGGAACAGGGGCTGCTCAACACATTTCTATAACAAATCACTGTAGGCAGGGTAAATGGCTAACAAAGCTTAAAAAATATAGGGATTATTCTACCAGTGTTTTTCTTAAAGCAGTAAGTCAAATGAAGGCCCCCAACAACAGAAGATCCCAAAACTCCTTTCAGTAGTACAGACAGTGTTCATCCATTGACCTTTTTTTTAAAGATAGAAGAGTTTAACTTTTAATTTACATGTATAAGAAGCATAAGCATGGTGATACAGCCCATGCTTCCATTTGTCCAAATCCAATTCTATATTTACTGCCTGCTGTATATAAGCACCGTTCCAGGACACTGACTGTGTCCATTTTACCTATAACGTGCAACTCTTTCAGCATTTGTTGCACTGCTAAGACAATTGAGATCAAATAGTCTAAAAGCTATGACTGATTTTGCAAGACCACGTGTACTCGCTCTTTAAAATGTTCTCGTAACTTTATTGCACTCAGCAATACATTCCAAGTTCACTTTTTAAGCCACCGCAGGGGGACTGTTGAAAACCAGCCTCGGTGCTGTGCAAGCCCTGCTCAGCAGCAGCCGTAACACGGGGGTGTTATCGGCTCCTTTCCAGCTCTCAATGCTAAGCACAGCACTGGGAAGGCTGCTGTGGGGAAAATTAACTCCGTTTCAGTCAGACCCTGTACAAGCTGGCACTTGCCAAAAGCTAAAAGGAAACGCATCCCCTGCCCCATCCCAGCAGCCCCCAAAGTAACAGGGAAGAGACAAAACCCCAAACTAAAACCACACATAAAAACCCAACCAAATGATCAAAAACACCTCAGAGCACAAACCATAAAATTAGTGTGTCAAGCCCCACGACAGCAACGTTCCCAGCAAAGCAGGCAACACATCTACAAACCTCAGAGCCGAAACTGCCATAAAGGTGAGGGTACCAGGGATGGGAGGACTCAGCTCCTGTGCTTCCACTTGCAGAGATGGAAGCCAACATCTTACCCAAACCCCAACGCCTTCCCCACCATCTTTGCTTGCAAACCCAGAGGTCCCTCTCTGCCCCAAACAGCCAAATTTCAGACATGCCATTGAAAACTCATCATTGATGGAGTTCGCTTTTTTAGTCCTCAATGATCAGAGAATTCCTCAGCTGTTCTCCTGCATTCTCCCCTCTATTCCACTGAAGAAAAACTTTTGGATTCAGTTCATTCAGATGTATCACCACCTTCTATTTCCTGGAACATCTCTACGTTATTGATCATCTGTCTTAAAATAAAGCGAACACCCCGAACACGGCAAAAAATGGCGTTACAATCTTCTTCCCTAAAACGGGGATGTGCAACACTTGGGTGAAACAAAAGCACTTTGATCAACTGTATAAACATCCCAGTTTAAGCCATCTCTGGCTTTTGGAAGGAACCCATATTAGTATATGCTACAAATCACTCCTGTTTGATTAACACAACAACAAGTTTTAAAAGGCAGTCCTATTTTGAGGATGGAAGTACAGAATTAGTAGCTGATGATTCACCCAAGTCAAAACATCCCAGGTAACACCCTACTGATCACAAACAGGGATGGAAAAGTCAAGTAGCTCTATTGATCCGTGCGAGATCTCGCTGTCAGCAGTATACTGCAGTAACCCTGCACTGAATTCTTAATTAAACACATGGCATAGATACTGCTTCAGCTATTTCACCCACACAGGCCAAAGTTAGCCCCCAGAACACATACTAAAATCCAGAAATAACAGCCATTGTCAAACTCTGCTTTAATCTGTCCAAGAAGGTAGGGGTTTTGTTAATAGCACTTGTAATTAGGATTAAGTACAAAGCCTGCCTTGATAGTTCTTTCTAATGTAAGCACTTGAAGAGGGAGAATGGAAAAGGGAGTGGGTCAAACTGCTTCTGGTTTTGCATTAAATTATCTGAACTTATTCCCAGCATTTGCCATAACCTCTGTGGCAAATAGAGGCCAGAGCTGCCAGGATTATTCTTAGAATAAAAAGCAGTCAGCTCAATCACATAACACATATTGGTCATTTCAAAGATAAGAAATGGCAAAGCTGGGTACTGAAGAATTCTCACCTGCAGAGCAGTAATAACCGAGCATAAATCTGCAGGAAAACTATTGGCTGTGGATATAGGCTATTAGGAAACACAGCCAGACCAACTGCCCCGAGCACGGCCCAAAGCATGCTCCCCAACTCAACCCCCAAGAGTACAAACACCATTTCCCTGGCAGAAATCTACATCTCTGCTTTCCTTGGCTCCCATGGTCTCGGCAGATTACGGCTACCCAGAGGCACAGACACGGCATTTGGGAGGCTGCTCTCTGCACGAGGAGGCCATTGCTGAGCATTTATACCGTGCGTGACCGAGGTGCTTTTGCTGTGTACATCACACCACTGTTTGGGATGCGTGAAAGTGTCATTTTTCCCTCTCTCTCCACCCAGGCACCAGCAACTAGAAAGGTCAAGAGAGATCATCTCATCCCACATTGTTCATATTTGCTAGCAATAAAGCAGTGTTACTTGGTTTTTTGGCTGCTTCATTTCCTACACACTCAGTTCTGTAAACACAGCCGCAGCCACTCATCAGCTTTCACATTAGTAAGTCCAGTTATGGAAATTGTACTGCTACCCAGAGATGGTATCGTGGATTTTGGAAGGACATAATAACATCTGATTAATGCTCTAGAACTTGACACTAGCATCATGAATGAGGAATAAATTGGTACATGCCAGAGGATTTATATTAAATAAAAATCAAAAAGACCCCCCCACCCCAATCAAAATACAAAACTAAAAATCAGTTACAAATAAGTCAGCAAAAACACTCATAGGGAAGCAGGCAACGGAGATATGGAACCACAAGAACTTATTTGAGGTTCAAAGTACTATTTCTGGTAACTCCATCTTGCCACAAATAAATACTTGAAGCGTAAATGCCCGTGGAAGGTTCCCAAAATTCAGTCCATATTAATATGCCTGCCGCTTCACATTTGCCCTGTTGAAACAGTAAAGGCTTTTGAGACTGAGGACAGTGATGTTGGGGTTTTTTTTTTAATGCCTATTGAGAGTAAAGCAACTAATATAGATAAACAATACTAAATATATACTCATCCTTATTATAAAAGGACTTAAGAGTTTTGAGTACAAATGAAAACACCTATATTCCCTCAGCTAGCATATACTTGTTTAATTCCCAGTAAGCCCTAATCTCAACATCAACTCCCAGAGCTCTGAGGAGGAAACTGTATAAGGCTAGAAGATGCAAAAGCAATGGATTCCTTGCATTTTCTTATAGAAGAAAGGAAAATGAGATACTCTATCATATTATCCCAGCCTTTTTAGAAAGTGAAGTGAAAACCACACAAGCCGATATCCTGGGAGGAGCAGAGGGAATCGCATTTGAACATCTGCATTATTTCATTAGTAAGAAGCAAGAGAAACTTTTTCTTTTTTGACTGATGATTCTTCAATGAAAGAACTGAAGTTCAGCCCTTGGTCTTCTGTCACCTGCAGTGTAGGAAGTCTTCTACTGCAGGAAAGTATCATTTGAATCATCATACACTGAAGCTAGCTACTCTAGGGTAAACATTTTAGAACCCACTACCAAACAAAACTTAGGTAAAATAAATATATATATATATATACACAAAAAAATGTCCCTCAGCTTTCTCCCCCCTCCAGCCCCCAACTCAAATGCTTTTTGAAGAACTGACTTATTCCTATCTTTCCCGGGAAAAATCTGGTCTCCTTCCAGGTAACAGTCACTAACATTTTGAGACAATGTTGCATCCATCATACAAAGTTTTAATTAAAATAGAAAATGCATCATTCTGATCTACTAATATTCACAGAAGCAGAATACAGTTCACAACATCTATATATATCCATTCAAGCCTAGGTATGGAGATCAGTAAACTTGACTTAATTTGTTTCAGATGCACTAGTTAAGTTTTTAGAATTGCTATAAACGCTTGAAGGTTAAACTAATAGAATTACAATTTACAGTTTTTAGCACATACCACCCCCCTCACTGCTGCAGAAATTTGATAAGACTCTTATCTTTCAAACCAGCCACACTATGGGGTGTGCAAATCACAAGCTATTACCCTTTAGTTCCCCCTTCTGTGAGAAAGGCCAGAGTGCCCACGTTCAGTATGGATGAAGGCAGTTCAGGATGTTACCATCATTTCAAATTCCAGCTGTAGTAAATTCAGCATGCTATATATTAAAAGTACAGGTTTGGGGCTTTTTTGTTTGTTCTTTTCTTGTTTTAATGCACTGTGTCCTGCTGTGGACAAACTGCCCTTTTCTTTTGGGAACAGAAACATGGAGGGTACGTAAGAGCAAACAGACCTACTCAGTTACCAACACTCCCCTGACACCTCCCCTCAAGGTGACCTGTTGTAACTCACAGAAGGAGCATCCTAAAATAGAACAGCTGCTTCACATGGCATTCCAAGTCCTTTTGATGCCTTTCCTTTCTGCCAAAAAATTAAACAGAAAAATCTCCCTGCGTACCCCCCCCGACGCACCCCTTCAATAGCTTCCTGGGCTCATTTCAATCATCTAAGCTGCGGGGCTGCACAGCTGCTGTCATATACAGCAGCTCTGTACTGGAAAACATCCCCCACCCAAAGGCACCAACTACTCCCCTTAGTTGACTCCATTCATTTGCACCAAAGTAGTTGAATATGTTTGCCTCCTGACTAAAATACGTTTATCTTGTATAGCTTTAACAATACTTAGTAAATTCACTATTTTGTGGCCGCATAATGGACTAGAAGTCATGAGTCTCATTGCACTGCTCTTTATTCATTTCTATGGAAGAATAAACCAAACGCATCACGGCTGGAATGCTGCACACTCTGTAGTGAGATAAATGGCTAAACATGCAGAGCAAGAGAGATGCGACTATAAGATGCTCAGTTCTCTTTTTCCTTTTTTAAAATTCTATCTGCCACGGCATATCCTAACCAGAACACAGACCTGTATTAGAAAAGAGTCAATTTTATTAGCCACCAAAACAAAGCATCGAGCAGAAATGTGAGGATACACAAATGGCAGTTATATAATCAGACACTCTAAATTCACTCTAGTGACCTAAGCAGAGAAAACCATTTCCCTTTAGCTGTCCACAGGAATCCAATTTACCTCTGTCACCACCTGCACCCAAAACGTTAATGTTCTCCAGTATAGGAACGGTTCTTTCCCCTCTCCGTTTACAAAGCATCTGCACATGAAATGCTCCCAGACACTGTAGACAGCATTAATCCTGGCTACAGTTCAGTAATGGATACGCAACACCCTCACCAGTTTCACAGCGGACAGCAACCATACAAGAGTCACTTCAGTCAGTGAAGACAAGCAGCAAGTAAATACAAAAATATTTTACTTAAAGAAGTGTGCCTGTGCACGCATAAAACACACAGAGAGAGCTCCTAAATAGGCTTTCAGTGTTGTCCTTTAGTGTTCCTTTTATTTGTGCTTTACAGGACTAATAGTTCTTATGGTTAATATAAAACCCAGACAAAAGAGGGGTGTTATACTCCAGCTCTTGAGAGCATACTGTCTGCATCGCCACGCAGAACTGATTTAGTGCTGTCCCTGTCTTTCCATACCCGAAATCTTTGCATTATGGAAGCATCTATGCCTTTCTTCTTGGTCTGAATTTCACCCTTCCCCAATCTTTTTCAATTCAGTGCTTCCTTACCTTTACCTTTGCTTTAAGGACACGGAGCTGACAAACCAAACGCACAGTTCACAGATTGGGGGCCAGATGACAGGGCAAGCAACTAAGCCTGGACCTGAGGACAGGATACAGCACACAAACTCGCCATCAGTCGCAAAATCAGCAAAGCAGCTTCAACACAGCCTTGTGCCAAAACTACCAAACCCTGTTTTGCCAGGTGCAGTAGCTCAAGTGCAGTACCCTGACGTTATTATACTGCTCTCCACTCTGCAGCTAGCCCAGCAGCTGCCAGTTTGTATGACTTTGTCCAATACTCCAGTGAGTAGTAAAAATACACACACTATTTGCTTAAATTTCACAGCTCATACTAAATGTTGACCTGTCAAAGCAGCTGGAAGCCAAGTAGTAACATGGCTGAGATGTAGTGAGAGAAAAAAGAGAAAAGCAAAACAAAACAAACAAACAAAATCCAAACAAACACAACACACAAAAATAACCCACAAAAACAAACAAAAAAAACCCCAAACCTGTACTCTGATACAGTTCTATCACTAACGTCACAAAATATTTCCTCCTGCAACTGGCCACCATCTCTTTTCTTCTCACCACCCTGTCACTGCCACGGAGGCTACCCTTATAGAAGTACTTGATCATATTTTGCTTTAGAGTATTTTCCCCATGAAAAATCTCAGTGTAATGGAGCATTCCATCAGGAGGCCCACGGCACATAGCCAGGCCTCTGAAAGGGACTCCAATGATAGATAAAGGTAATTATAGTGTAACACTTGCCATACTACAATTTAATGCTATGTCAGCACTTTCCCTCCTCTAAGAGGCTTATAACTCTATGAGAGCCTCTGGCCTTAAACTTGCTAAGTACCTCCAGTGAAAAATAATCTGAGATGTGGAGTCAATGAGATGCCTTGAATTGAAAAGCAGTAATGCCGTAAGTAGGTTTGGAGTGATGGCAGATGGAAGATTATACAGGAGTTGCAAAGAGATCTCATCGAAACAAATAGATATTAATCGCTTTTCTACTTTTGTATTTTGAAGGCCTGCCAGTGGACAATGTTTAGAATATATCCTCTAGGCTTCTTGGGAAAAAGTAAAACTAAAAATTAAGAATGCAATGTAAGACTGACCCCACATTCCAGATCTCAACAACTGCCGAGCAAAATCTCTACCAAACCCACCAAATGTACCCTTTCCCCAGGGCGGTTTCGCTATTGTGTGCTTCCCCCATCCAACTATTTTGGACAAACCACTGTAATCATATCATTCTCATTTTTCCATGAAAAATCTGTACATAAGCCCTGAAATCACAACTGCACTTGTCAGACAACACTCAAGGTGTGCCTGTATAGTTGGGTACAGGCTACCTGAATACAGGCCAGAATGCTTCTGGCCCTCTACACAGTACTAGCCCCAAAACCTCAGAGAAAACCATTAAGATAAGTCCTCTTTTTCTGCAGTTGACACAGACTACAGACAGTTCAGCGTGCTCCAGACAGTTTAATTACAAATACAGAAATACTGGAGTACCTCTGCAATTCTTCCTATGCACGCTCCCATAAACAAGCCCAAGTAGCTGAATTTAAGCATCCTGAACCAGAGCTTTACCCAGGATCCCACTCATTTGGAAAAGCAGTTCAACCAGTATAAAGGTGCTGATATGCCCCAGTCTCCCTCAAAGGCAGGGAAGGTCGATGGCTGGTATATGTCAAGACACTGCCGGGGTCGGGGGGGGGGGGGGGGAGGGGACAGGG
>JAAGNO010011796.1:32445-43378 GCA_033439905.1 Ceryle rudis
CAAGTAATCTCCCAGAAAACTTAAAAAAAATGTTTTTCTCTTTTGAGGGGCTTTTTTCCCAAAAATTTTTTAGATTTAAAAGTTTTTAGACCCCCTTTAAAATTGCAGATTTTTCTTAAATTTGCCCCGGGGTCTTAAAATTAAAAGCGGGGGGGGATGCGTACAAACGGGTGGGGGGGAGGCGGACAGGGTACAGAAGAAGATTGCTTGAGCCATAAATACTCTCAACAAAGGCATTATAGATGGTTTTGATCATGACTGGCAGAGCTGTCACAATGGGCTGCACTACATTTTTGAAGTCCCCACATCCATCTGGTTTACCATTAAGCCTCTACCAATTCTGCAGCATCCTCTGGAGCAGGACAGAAAACAGGGACAGTGACATCTCCCCCTTCCAGGCTGCAATTTCTGTATTGTGTCTTGGGTGAACTTGTGTGGCTTAGGGGTGAACTTTGTAGAGTAGCATTAATGGTTGGACTTAATGATCCCAAGGGTCTTTTCCAACCCGAATGATTCTATGAAAACAGGAAAGAAATTTCATGTAGTCACAAAACACTGGAATCTATCCTCATTAGGTACAAAAGAGATCCCCTCCTTTTCAGAGGAGTCCCTCATACATTGAGAGAAATACCACCTAAGTCAGTAAAGTTACGCTATTGTGGAATTCTAAAAATTGGAGAACACCACCGCATTTAGTAGTTCTTCTTAAAAGTCATTGCAAACAGCAGGAACAGGACCACTTACCAACCTACCCCGTAAAACAAAATGAAAAATCACACTCTGATAAATCCCATCACCACTTCGTAGCCAGACGTCCTTGAGAAAGTAATCTGTCTTATTTAGCAGACGCTGTAAAACTGCAACCTGGCACCAGCCTTGTTTGTAAAAATCGTGCGAGTAGACCTCCCTCTTTGGTAGAAATCTGCAGGATACAGACAGAGCAGGTAATTCCACATTGCTCCTCTTTCAGTAAACATGTCAGGAATTGTCACCACCTAACTGAAACCAAATCAGATTTGGTTCCAGGTGCGGAGGCAGAGGAAAGAATAAACACACCCTTTACCGCCTGTTTGTGGATGATAAAAATCTAAGCACACTAAACATGGAGATTGGGACCTTTGGCAGAACAGAGTAAGTGGTCCTGGAGAAGTTTTAGATGCTGTCAAGGGTCTCCCTCCCATTAACACTCCCATGCTGCCAGGAGACAGAATTGCTTCACCAAAAGGATTTGGGAAAAGCGCAAGGCAATATACAAATTAAATTATATCAGACATGATACACAGAGATTGTGAAGGAGAAACCACAGTAGCAATGAACCCAGAGAGACTTCTGTAGGAAAGAGACTTCTCTGGCTTCGTGGGTTTGTAGGAGATTAAATCAAAAGGGCATAGGAATGTGGCTAAGAGCATTCAGAAGAGCTTTTTGATACAGGTTACTGGAAAAGGAAGCATAAGCAAACTCATTTTGGCCACTGTCGTTTGTAATCACAGAGTAAAAAGGAAAAAATCAAAAGTGAGAAGAGAGAAGACTGAGGAAATGGAGACATTATTTTTGTTATGACCATCTCCAGGTTCCATCGAGAGTCCAGAGAGGAGGTCATTTTATGAGCTTGCTGCATACATGAGAATTATGTTGTAAAAGTAAAGTGACACCAAGTACACGTGTGAAGCGGGAGAAAAAAATACAGGAACACTGATATTGGAAACAAGGACAAAATACAAAGATAAAATGATAATAAAAAGAGGAATATATTAGCTAAGCTCAAATAGGAAACAAAAATGGGGGAAAAGTTATTTTAGATTCTATTACATGACAGCAGTAAGAATCAAGTTGCCCTTCAGTTCCCTGTAGCTTCAATGGGACTGAAGGATGAAGAAGTCACTAGTAGCCAAAGAGTCTTGTATTTTATTCTTACAGGGTTAAAAGCAGACCGCACTTAGCCAGGAGTAAAAGAAGGTCCAATTGAAATTCACAGAGCTATTGATCTTAGCCCAGCTCCAGTGAACCCTCCTTCTGCTTCTAGCTCATAAACAAGATGACATAGAGAAGAACTATTGATTTTCATATGATATCTTTGAGACATATTCTTAGAATCTTAAAATTGCATCAAGTGTTCATAGGATGAAAAGGGTCAATATGGTCGTGTCTAGCAGAACAGCACAGCCCAATTGGCTAAGTGCTTTTGATGAAGGGAGGTAAGCTAGGTAGATAGGTTCAGCATTAACACAAACTCAAGCTTCCCGGCTGGAAACAAAACCACAATCCTATAATCCACTTGTGTTCTTGTTACGTGACTGAGCAGTAACTTTTTAGTCCAAATTAAGTATATGCTGACCACAGTGCTCCCAGTGGGTATTTCTTGCAACCATTAATAAGGCTGAAACTCACTGAACATAGTCACAGGCCCTGCAGAGCAATGCTCCCCATTGCCAACAGGCCCCAACTGTAATACTTCTGGGCAGCAACTCATGAAATACCTGAGCTAAAGTTTAACATTTGAGTTAAAAAAAAAAAAAGAAAAGAACCCCAGCTAAAGCACCACAGGAAACAGAACTGCCACACTGTCTCTGCTAAAAAGCTTACATGACAAGTAATTATTCTCAAAGACTATTCTGGATGGGGTCAAACTATGGCCCATTTCCCTGACATCATCTTCCAACAAGTTTCAGGTCACGGTGCCCACACAGTGGGAATGTTAACAGTTATATTTGTCACTATTAGAAGAGTTACAAATATTCTCCCTTCCCTCCTTATCAGCCTTCCAGCATTTTCCATCGGTCCGAGTCGCAACGATGCACTGATATGCTTGCTGTTTTTAAAGTATACCTAAGGTAACAAAGCAGATCTGCATGCGATAAAGAAGCATTCACCAGTGAAAACGCGAGAGCCGAGATTGTTCAGACTGTAGGCATTCAAACCATTTTTGCTACTGCCCTCTCAGCCGAGTAACTCGCTGTATAAACTAGGCAGCCAAAAATCAGCAATCGTGCAAAAAATGCTGGCATTTCCAGCTACTTACAACCTGATGCAAATCTGATCATGCCTAGGACTTGCATAAGCGAGTCACCATATATGCAAGCATTTCTAAACTAGGATATAGGATAAGCTCAAGTATTATGTGCCTTTCCCCAGGCTATACTTGGAATACTGGACAACATACAGTAGATATTAAGGGTAGCTAAGAAAGCAAACAGAACCACAAGCGCCTTACAAGGAATATAACTGATGTTTTAGTTGCAGGAATAAAAAGCAGAAAAACATCTTATTTGAAGAATCCTTTTATCAGCAAATTGGTTTGTTCTTGTAAAGGAAAAAAAGAAAAACAACACGTGAGTAATAACAGAATACTCTGACAGAATTATTTTCCGATCTCCCGGTTTTAAGCAGAGACCACTTCAAAACATTCATTTGCTTCAGGGTTTTGTTTAAAGCAAAGCAGGTTTATCAACATTTTCTTTTCAAGAGAGACTAAATTGAGGGCTGCTTTACTATCTCTCTCACAGTCATCTTACTCCATATTATTTAAATAACTACAGAAATTTTATATTAAAAAAAAGCAGCTCAAAAAAGAGACTCCTAAACCTTTGCTTTCCACTGCACTAGCGAGTTCCCTAAAAGGCTGTATATAGCCTCTGTTTCCTATCACCAAAACTGAGTTAGAAGGGACGTCCTTCTGACAGGTTTTTACCTAGCCTTGAAGATTTCTGGCAGTGGAGCACCCACACCTTCCCAGCCACTCTGCCCTTGTGCTCTTTTACTGCTAAGAAATCCTCAAACCCTATCTCGCATCTTTCTTGCTGAAATCTGGCTTTTTAACTTTCCGGTGTAACCATTACGGATACGTGGAACAAATAACACTGTTCTGCTTTCAAAATGCATTTTGGGCACCCTCTCGCCACCCAACCACTCCACCCTGTCTGCTTTTCTCCGGACAGTTTAAATCAGCCATCCTCTCAAGCCAGCTGTTCCACCACTCTATCGTCTTACCAGCTGGGTCACCAAAACATTCACTGGTCTCCACTCCAGCTGAAGCTGTATCTAGCAGTAGTTATTTCATGAGTATTTCCAGGATGCTACTGTTTGTTATGGAGAATTCTGCATCAGATGTCAAAAGCTGAAGTTACTGCCTCTGCTTCTCCTGTAACAAAAGTACTATTTTTTCTGCTTAAAAGAGAGTCAGATGATCTTACCAAGAACAAGTTGTGTCAGTGTGGGCTGCTACTCATCTCCTCATTTTACCAGTGCTGGCCAAGGAGATTCATTCTTCCAGGTTAAGCAGTTAAGTGATATTCTAGGTTTCCCCCCTTTTTTAAAGAATGATGCTACACTGGCTTTTCCCCGCACACCACCTGATCAAAACAGTGTCCCAGAAGTAACTGCTAACGCTCTGAATCAACAGTGAAGAATGAACGTAGTACCTAAAAATAAAATTATTACAACAGTAGTAAGCCACAATGTCAGTTCCTTGGTTTCATTTATACTCAACTCTGATCCCCACATATTCCACTCGAGCAGTAAGAAGATGCAACACCTGCGCATTGACAGCACACGTCAATGACCTGAACGAAGATGGAAAACAGTAACCACAGACCTTACTTCGAATTTCCAATGATAAGAGTACTTTAAATGTAATCAGAATGGCTGCTCCTAGCACATGATCAGCTTAGGATGGCTGCATCTCCCTGCAGGAAAAACAAAACAAAGCAAACGCAAAACAAACCATATGCCACACCACCACCCCAAAACCAAAACCAACTAAAATATAAGCAGCCCTTAAATCTTACTTCAGGCCAAACAGTTCAATTCATTATGAATATAATTTATATTGCAAACCGGTGCCATCTGTCAGGACCCCAGCCTGCAAATATAATCCTGCAAACACAATCAAGAAGTTCTATTCTTTCTCCTAACTGTTCACAGCTGAGGTCATGGTAAGTGGAAAAGGGAGAGAAAGTTGTGAGAACACAGTAAAAGCAGAAAAACTATTTTTCACGTGTCTGATAAAGGCCTGAGTCTACAGAATGCCAAGTGCTGCTAAGAAAGCAGAAAATGTATAATAACTGCTATTAAATTCTGCCCTTTGAGACGTGCACATTGTTTATGCAGACATCCTGTAATTCCACATGGCAACTTCCAGGCTCTATTTTGATCCATAGCGTATACTTTCTTCAGACTGAAACTTCAGAACATGTTTAAGTTAAAACAAAACTCGCCAACCTTTCCTAGCCTGCGCTCAACAGCAAACTGTCCAACAGAAAAATAACATATTCATAGATCTTCTGATCAATTTAGTTTTTGCTGGTTTCCCTTCAATCATTGATCTGAAAGGAACACGTGTCTTATAGGACAAATAGGAGATTTCTAGCTTTTTCAGACTCAAAAAAAATGTAGCTCCCTAGAAGAAAATTAAGCTTGACTGAACACAAAGAAAAAAAAGCAAAAATCAAAGCCGAGTAATTCAGTGAGAAATCTCTAACTGATCTCAGAGTGAGTGCCAAAGCTTTATTATAAAACTATATTATGCACTAGAGTTGTGACAGATCAGATGTGGACTAAACCTTGCATATGTAGGAAGCCCCGAATCCCCCAAGATATCTGAAGAAAGACCGCATGCTATGTGAAGTCAACTGCATTTCATCTTCTTTTTTTATTCCATAACCAAGGAATATATTACACACAGAGACCATGGTGACTAAAATATTCACCATCACTTCGCTCAAGACATAAAAATCCCCAAGAAACACCCCAACCAAACACACAACCCTGAATCAATGTTCACAGGTGGCTTTGGAAGGCACGATGCCTGAACCTCTCCAATTTACCCTGCTTTTGTTCAAGTCTTCAGAATTTTAGTTGCCTGAAGACTAGGGGCGTTGGCAGCACCACTGAGAAACACATCTTAGGGGTTCAGAGCCCACTACCCTTTGTGGATGAAACACAAGGCTGCAGGTCCCATGCCCTGCCTCTTCAGTAGCACTGGGTCTTCTCCCAGCATGAAGGTTCACTCTGCAGATTATGGGGGAACACAGGCGATGAGCAGATCTCCCACTGTCCTGTTTTCATCTAACACTGGTTACAGTTTATATTACAGCTGCTGCATGAGCCTCAAGACTGTAACAGGTGATTATTTGTACATCAACTCTTCTTCAGGTGGTGCAATGCTACTGATGAATTTCTGTGTTTGTTGTTCATAACCAGCCTTTACCTACAGTCTCATTTTGCACCCATCAGTTTCACATCTCAAGGGCCTCTTTCTCCCTGGGCACAGTTTGCGCCCGGACTTGGCTTGGGGGGGGGTGTAAAATAAAAACAATCACAGCACAGACTTCAAGAATTCATCTCCAGGGATAAGAAGGGAATCTTTCTGTCTTAAATGTTTCTTTAATAATACGGAGTTCAAGACATCATTGTCTTTTTCAAATACAGATTTCTCCAGCCATTCCTCCTTAAAGCAGAGAACGAGAACACGGTTCAGCAAACTCGGAAAATATCAAAGTGAAGATTTCAGGAATATAAAGCGAACCACCATAACATCACCGTAGAGCTAGGATCTGCTACATTCGGCAAAAAAGCAGCTAGTAAAAACTATACCTGCAGTAAGATTCAGTAAAATCTGAGAATCTGATTTTAAGAAGCACAACTGCAGCCTCCTCTAGTATAAGCTGGCACAGCTCAGCTGGCATCGAGCTACTCCACATTTCAACTGAAATGTAATGGCATGATACAAACACAGAAAATAACAGTATTAGCAATGCTCAAGCTTTGCCAAGAATTATCCTTTCTGCTCCCTTCGATACAGATCTCACCTTCCCTAAAGATAAGCATAAAAATGTCACCTTCCTCCTTCCAGCTCTGCAGCTTGAAAAAGGAAAAAAAATTGGAAGGCATGCAGTACAACTTGCATAAAGCTTCTTATGTTTCACTGCATGATTCAGGCTTGTCAGATATGAAAGACCAGTGCCACCATCTGGTACCTTTTAAGTCTTGGCTCTTTCTTGTCAGAACAGAATTCATAGTGTGTCTAATTCCATACATAGAAGAGGGGGAGAAGAAGATAAGCAGTTCTGAAAAATAGAGCAGAAAGCTTAAAAAAAACCCCCTCCAATGCAGCTGCTGCAAAGAGAGTCCAATATGTTACAGTGAGCAAAACACAAATACTGGGAGCTGAGAGGGATTAAGAAAATAAGCAAGGTCTTGTCAAAAAAAAAACAAACCCCAAAAAACCAAGCCAAAAGCAAACGTAAGTCTTAGAAAAAAAAAAAAATCCAACAAAACAACAAACCACAAACAAACAAACCCCACAAAACCAAAACCAAACCAACCACCAAACACAGACCACGATTCAAGCTGCATCTGTAAAAATCAGCCTTCACAAATTATGAACGTGTAAAAATATTTTTTCCAAGTGTTGCTCACAAGGAGGTTGGGAATCACTCAAGTAAAGCATTAACTATTTCTACGAGCTTCACACAGAGGAAATAAAAACAAAATTCACAATTCAAAGTTTCATGTTTTTCTTAATTTATTACTCTAAGAAAACAAAGGCAGAAGCTGGTACTACACAACTTAAGAATTATTCCTAAGAAACAAACACACACCTTGATTTAAAAATATATCTGTGTAACTTAATTGATTTTGCATTATCTTTGGAGACATTCAGGAACCTTTTGGAACAAGTCTGCCTGTACCATTCTTGAGGTCAGGGAAAATGGCAGCAATATTCACGAGTATTTCCTCCCTCACTTCTACAGGTGGATTTGTAAAATGGGAGCTGCTTCATTTCTGCTCTTTTATGGGGGTGAGGTTAGCACTCTTAACCGCACGGGCAGCGAGAGCGCATTGCAGCCTTGCTCGTGGTACAGAAGAGCACCGGGAGAAGAATCCTCCCGGCGCACCTCTGCTAACATGAGCACACCAAGAAAGCCTCTGTGCCCTACCTGTGCACAAGAGTAAGAAGTAGTTTGTGACAAATAGGAGACTGAAATGCAAGAAGTTGGAGAACAGTCAGCACCGCAGCGCTCACCTGCATGCGGTGTGGTCAAGGCAGGGACTGGGTGCGAACGGCCTCAGTTCTGGCCTCTGCTTGGATCAAGGTCTGACACCACGTTCCAGAACTCATTACTTTCTACTCAAGTGCTGGTCTGGCTCAACCACGAACATAAAATCCCATCAATTAAACCCAAGGCAAACAGTAAAGCCCTCCATGACAGGAGAGCCGCGTGGTTCGGAGCATCTCGGTGCAGTCCCTGGCTCTGGTTCAGGCACAGCCCAGTCACACTGCAGCGGTAGCACACGCGGCCTCGCGAATCCCAGGGCTGAGCCACGCCAGGGCATTTCAGACTGCTTGCACTCTGTTCTCAGCCTCACCAGCTCCACTACCCAAAGCAGACCAGCCCCAAGACACACTTCTTGAAATGATACAGACATATTCAATTCTTTCTTACACAGATCCCCCATTTCCATCTCCAGCACATCCTTGCCATCCTATGCCATCCATCTCTCCATGCCAAAAGGGCTGTAAAGGATACAAGTACCACCTGAGATTTTGCTCAGTTAACAACAGAAAAGTAGCTTCATTCTTTGCAAGTGGTTAATGAAAGCTGTGAACCCGAGTACCAGACACTGATGATGTAGCAGGTGAGCTGAAACTGAGAAGATGCTTACGGCACAGCCAGTTCTATTTGACAACGGTTAGAATTGAAATTTAGGCACCTGAGCATTCAAAGCACAGACACATTCACTTTTTCATCCTCCCTTGATGTGATCACTGCTCAAGTTGCAGCCTTCAGAGACCTCAGCATGACATACATCTCTTCCTATATAAAAAGGCCTCCTGCTTCCGCAGATGCACCCTCCATCCAATAAACCGTTTGCTTGCCAAGCCATCAGTCCACAGGACCTCCTTACAGCTTGGGGTTTTATCATTCCACCTCTATTCTCCAGATATCCCCCTCCCATACGCAGCATGAAACGTTCTGTCACAAAGCAATAAGGATGAATTTACTGGGGGGGCACGGTCAATACAGCTTTGCACTAATTATTCATAATCACAGAAAAATATTTCTCATATTCATAACTTAGTGAAGCACATTAGTCTGAAGCTTGGGATTCACAGAGCAGCCTGCACCCTGTAGCACTTAATCACTCCTCGAAAGTTAAGGCACTCGTCCCACGAAGATTACAAGAGCAACATCTAAACTTCAAGTTTATAGCTAAATAGCACGATTAATCAGTATTCTTATCAGAACAATTTGATCCATCTTTGTCATCTCCACCTAGCAGTGTCATTTAATTGCTTTCCACCACTAGCTTCACATTGGGCCAGCTTCATTAAAAGAATGCTTTACGTGAGCAGCTTTCTAAGAGATTAATTTCTACAAAGCCTAATGTTGGACGTTAATAAATGAAGATTCACATACGCCATACATGCTGTAATTGCTGTATCAGTAAATCTATAACCTTAATCCATGGGAATATCCTACTGATTAATATGTAGATTTGAAAGGTAGAAGTAAGCAGCATTTATTTATGTCATCTGGTAGTAGGTATCAGTATTCTCAGATACCAAGCTGAACTACTGCTAAAGTAAATGGAAATGTTTAGCATCTACCATACTTGGACACGAAGCCTACGCCAGTAACCTGCGGATACTTTTCCTCCCAACGCCACGTAAGGGCTCTGTCTTACGTTAGCCGGTGGGAAGTTTGTTCTGTAAGACAGTAGCAAAAGGCAAGCAATTCTAAATCCCTGCTACATGATATTTATACACACTATAAAAATCTGTATTCTCCCCACCCCCAAACCAGAAAATACCATCTTCTTTTTATTTATGCAGACATTCAGGTTTTTGCTATTTCAGAGGCAGTGTTAGACAAGTCATAGGTCCATTCCAGACAAGCCACAGGTCCATTATAGGCCTACACTATGATCTTCATCCTGATAAGACAGAATTTCTTTTACAGTCAGAACAACCATTCACTGGCAGAGTCACCATCACCGGCAGCTTTCAAGGCACAACTGGACACAGTGAGAATCTCTTCCAGGTCCCCCTTCCCATGAAAGGTTGGAGTAGATGACCTTCCAAGATCCATTCCAGCCTGGGCTGTCCTGTGATGATGCTGTGACTTCTGGCCCAGTGTCCACACTCTGATCCAACAGCCAAAGCCTTTTTTTTATTATTATTATTATTATTATTTTTTCAAAACTAGCTTATCACCAAGACATACTCCCCAGCGCCTGGCCAGGTATTTCATTCAGTAACTCCAGTGCATTATTTCTTGCCCCTAAACAAGGGGAGTGGAGAAGATCATTGCCCAGTGCTCCACAGATCAATCTCTCACATCTGAGAGCTGACGCCATCTCCAAGCCCTCCCCTTTAATTTTATCTTCATAAACCTACGCAAGCACAGATCTTTCAAGCCCTGTGACATTATACTTCGTCAACCTCCGATCGCTCTTCGCTCTCCTCTGGGCTTCTTTTGCCTGGTTTAAAACTTTCTGTAAGACTGGAGCCTGAACTAGCTGCAATACTCCAGGCTGCACCTGGCAGCATAACAAGCAGAGTGGAATGACGACTCCTTTCTTGCTGAAAAATTAATCTCCCTCACACATCTGAGCGGTGTTAATATTCTTCACAAAAGCTTGACACTGCTGGCATTGGGGTTCATTGTTTTCTGAAGGGCTAATCTGTATCTCATGTCTGCATAGTTGCTGTTCTTACACCTCTACCTCTTGAGCTGCTGAATCTGCTGTACCTGTTGTACCTGTGAAATGGCATGCTTTTGGAGGGGTGCTGTCTGTGATTCATCCGGTTCATGTGGAATTCTGTTCCCTCTGAGTCTGGTATTAGGTGCTACCTTCTTAAGTACAGGTTGTTCACAAAAACAAAAAAACAAAAAAAAAAAAAAAAAGAAAAAAAAACCAACCAAACCCC
>JAAGNO010011796.1:43388-54433 GCA_033439905.1 Ceryle rudis
GGTTCCGGTGAAATGGATTGTTTTGGGGGGGGTGTGGTTTGTACTTAAGCGGGTTAAGGAAAAATTCATTACCTCGAAGGCTTGTAAAGGTTGAAAAAAAAAAAAAAAAAAAAAAAAAAAAAAAAAAAAAAAGGAAAAAAAAACAACCAAACCCCATACCTAAAAAACCCCAAAACCACTGAGCAGTCCCAGAGCCAGGAAAGACTGCTGAGGAACAGTTTTCCAGCCACTCACACACCCCCAGTAGCTGTTCTTACTAACAAAGCCCCCTCACAAAACATGAAATGCAGCAGGAAGCCTCCAATTTGCCCTCACGTGCAACAGATGATCTACTGGAGCTGCCTCTATCACCAGCACTCTAAGCCTGTGCCAATAGCCCGTGGTGGAGTTTACCTGCACGATATTAAAGAGTGGAAGAAATGCAGCAGTCTGGTAGCAGCACGCTCCGTGTCTACCAGGCAGAACACTTCTACAGCTTCAGTAATTGATTGCCTTTGCAACAATCACACCCCGCCAGCTTCATTTTTCAGAAAAAAACCATCAGATTGGAACAGATGGGAGCAGATCAAAACAGATTGCATAGAGCAGCCACAGTCTAATGGTGAACTGGGAATACTGAGCAAATACAAGAAGCCAGTGTGCCTCGTGTCTGAATTGGAAACGGAGCTCTTTCATCACAGCTTTGAAGCACTGGTGTAATGTGCTCTTATTTCTGTTCCGACAGCTAATGGCATACTACTATCACCTATGCAACAGCTTCACTTGCTGGGCGAGTGCTTCAGTTAGGACCAGGACTGCAAGATGTGCACAAAGCAGGAGAAGACAGACAAAGATGGGTGCTGACAGGAAGCAAGGAGATGCAAACACAGAGGCTCCCCACAAGCCACAGCTGCTCCAGCAGCCCACAGTTCATCCCTCGCATGGTCACATCAGCACCGAGCCCCCACAGCCATGCTCAGCAATGCCCTGGCATCCATAACCACCTTTCAATGAACATGGAATGAGTTTTCCACTCGGGAGCAGAGGATACAGAAAGTTTCGTAAGGAAAAATTAGACATTTTTAGTGAAGCTTTCCAAGTAGAGCAAAACATTTTCTGGTACAGTTAGGCAAAACAGGATCAATATAACAAGTACCCAGTCAGAATCATATCATTTCTATTCTTCCCACTGCATAGTTGTTGGATGCTTTCTCTACATCCTTTGCCCTGTATTTTTAAAGGGTGATGAAAATTTCCATCTTATAACTTATTCTTTGTCGTTTATTTATATTGATGGAGTGTTGTGGTGAAAATAGCAATGAGTATCCATCAAGTTATCCTGTATTTTCACTCTGAATTATCTTATTTAGGGTTGGGGAAACTATTGGCCCTCAGAACTGACTTTTTCTTTAATAATTAAATCTAATGAATCAATTCTTTCTTTATACCGGAGGCTAAACTTACTGTTCCCATCTCTAATATTATACAGCCAAAATAAATTAACAGTTCTTTGCTACAAAATTCTACCAGCTGTAGCATTGGGACCTGCCCTTTTCAAAAAGGAACGCTTTAAGGATCTGCAATTTCATCACTAAAAATTATCCATTTCCTACCAAAAAGAAATAAAAGTCTTCCAGAACTACACACACACAAAGAAAAAAGAAGACAGCAGGTTATCACTTGATGCACTGAGTCAAAATAATTAACTTTTTTTTTTTGCATAGCTGTAATAAGAGTTCTGCTTTCGAACAGTCACCATGCCATAGATGAGGAGATCCACTCAGAAAATAAAACACATTATAGAATTGTCAGGGTTGGAAGGGTCCTTAAAGATCATCCAGTTCCAACTCCCCTGCCATGGGCAGAGGCACCTCCCACTAGAGCAGGTTGCTCAGAGCCCCAGCCAGCCTGGTCTTAAAAATCTCCAAGGATGGGGCCTCCACCACCTCTCTGGGGAACCTGTTCCAGTGTCTCACCACCCTCATGGGGAAGAAATTCTTCCTAATGTCTGACCTGAATCAACCCACCTCTAGTTTTGATCCATTCCCTCCAGTCCTATCACTGCCCGACAGCCTAAAAAGTCCCTCCCCCGCTTTCTTGTAGCCCCCTTAAGGTACTGGAAGGCCACAAGAAGGTCTCCTCAGAGCCTTCTCTTCTCCAGACTGAACCACCCCAACTCTCTCAAGTCTGTTGAAGACTGAGAAGTTGTCTCTGCCCATGCTCTTACCAAGAGGATTGATTTAGGCACTGAAGCAAATACAGGCCTGAGAAGACAGCCTCCCCTCAGTCCTTCCCGTAGGTTTATTATGCTTTCTTCAAGCAGTGTACAAAACTCTTCACACGTAGTATCTCATTATGAAAAGGAAGCTCCCACTCATATGAAATCAATTTTTATTGTTCTACTTCTGCTGACTTGTTGATGCTTTCCATAGCACTGCCAGTGCCTCTGACAAGAGGCAACGTAGCTTATTAACAGAAAACTTGAGCCTAAACCAAACAGATATTCCTTGTGCGTTCCGTTTCCATTTCTTTGTCATGCTTCCAGTTGCCACGATCGCCTAACAGGAACTAGAAGGATTATTAAATATCATTTGGGAATGGTGACCCTTAAAGAAGCCCAGATGGTAGTTCTTGGTTTCAGTGCAATCATTGGGGTTTCCTTCTACTCTATTTATTTGTGCCATCTGAATTTACACAAAAGTCTACCAGGTAAATAAGCCGAGGACACTACTGGTACTCTGACACTTGCCATCTCACAAAGAGCAGTGAAAATCCTACAGTATGTTGAAGGTAAGTAATGGTTACCCACAAAGCTACTTACTCACATCCTACAGATGCCGCCACCTTTCACATGCTGCAGAGACTCAGCATGTGAACTCTCAGATCCCTGCCAAGGCTTCCAGGCAAGCTCTAGCACCATCCTCCCTTGCAACCATGGGACAGACGGGAGCCTTGGATGAGTGTGTCCTGTGAACAAGTGTCTTCACACAATTACTAGCACCAGGAAAACACAGGTTGCCTTCCAGGAATACCCCTCTCAAAACTGTCCCTCAGACCTCCCTACCAGCAGGGACTAGAGAGAGGCAGCAATTTCAGCTGCACATCCACCCTGATGGGTATGGTGTGGATACAGCCAGAGCCACCCCTGCTTTCTGGGCACAGAAGCAAAACAGACTGCCACAGCAGGATTGCTGCTACAGCAGAGAGATGCAGAGTCTGTGTTCACATAGCAGAACTGCGAGGATGTGCACACCAAGTGTTACCTGTCCATCAGCTAGTTTTGTTTGAAGAAAGCCTTCACATGAGAAGGTAATAGAAAACTCAAAATTTGTTTGTTTTGTTTCCAGGGCATGTTATTAAAAAAAAAAAGTACAGCGATACTTCAAACTGAATGTTTGAATCCAAATATCTTCTAATCTTCTAAGAACTAGTCTAACAGCACTTCTTTCATTCTTTTTCATTTAAATTGAACGAAATGGTTTGCCACGTACATTCTGTTCACTTCAAAAGACCATTCTTATATAAATAGCAGCCTAAAAGGAATCGTACACAAGTAAATTTTTAATACACTAGCCAAACCAGCAACCAGCAGATGGGCAGGACTGAATTAACTGCGTGAATCCTTCCCACTGCTATCTTTGCAAAGCGGGAAAATTAGTAGTGGCAAAGAAAAGTACTACTAGAAGGCAAAAAGTTTTCTGGTTTTTTGTTTTGGACTCATGAAATTGGTTTTGTTGTACTCCAGGTTAGGTGCTATAAAATATTAATCTTTTCTAAAGAACACACTGCAGCTGTTCACTGAAAATCAAATGGTGTTTTTGTAGCTATCGATCATATTAAAAGGGTAATAATGTTATAAAAATGGTAATGTAAGGGAAGAAAAACCCCGTATCATTGCATAATCTCTCTGGGTTTTGGGGACTATTTCTGGCAGATTTGAACTAGACTATTTTGAGTACCGTACCACATTATAAGCTGAAGTAAAATATCTGTACGAAGACTGTCTCAGCAGGTTCGTAAATTGATAATTATATGGGACAAGCGGTTGACACTTTTGTTAAAATTCCTCCTACCTCATCCTGGCCTCTGTCAGCTTTTTGCATTGCCTTTGTCTCAAATCACCCATGCAATAGACAGCTGAAACCTGTGCTATAAAGAAAGATTCCCTCCGATAAAGACAACTGCCTGCAGCAAAACTTCATCCTTCCCCGCACCGCATCACGTTCGTTTACAAGAACCCGAGTAACTTTCCAGCACAGACAAGCCTCTGTCCTAAACACCCACTTCCCACATGGTCCTGGCAATTAAGATTACTTTGATTGCTATCAAACTGCAGCCACTCCCCAGAGCCCACTTGTAACAGTTTTGGAAGGACTCTTTTCAACCCCTTTTTCTGAAGCATTGTCTTTTGGAAAGACACCTCATTACCAATGAATCCTCATCCTGAAGGAAAGGAAGTTTGAGAAGCAAGGCCTCACCCTCTGAATTTTGAGAGCTACGTGACCTTCAGCATGTTTGGTGTTTGTAACAAAACCAAACTCAGTTCCATTAGAATGTAGAGTTGGTGATCAGAGGTACTTCTGTGCAAGGAACAATGACACAGTTTAAGGCTGTCATCTGGAAGAATCGTGACAAAGCAGCACCATAACCAGGTCTGTTAACTCAGCAGTGACGCAGGAAGATGAGTAAGGAATGACTATTAACCACCTCACATTATAGATAATAAATACCAAACAGGCTATCCAAGTGACTAGACAACTTACTGCTCTGCTTGCCAAAGACTCCAACATTTACATGGGGTCAGTAGCCAATCACTTGAATGGATTTAAAACCAATAATAATATATATACACACATACAATATATCCATATAGCTCTAAGGGCAAAGGCACCATCACCTCTGCCTGAAGACACCTCTGATCTCTTCCAGGAAAGTGGTAGTTTTCTGAAGCATCAGTCCTTCTTATTTTCTCTGTTTTCCCAGATACCTGCTACCATCCACTGTCAGAAAGAACCCCTCCTCAGTCTTTGGACAGGTGTTCTTCCACTTGCATGTAACCAAACCTGAAGCAAGTGCCAATGTAATGGCACTTACCGATACCCACAAGCCTTGTGATCCATATACCAGAATGATTCCTCCTTCACACTAGGGTGTTCCCTTTTCCATGCTAAAATCAGGTGGTTTGTTTGGGTTTAGGATTTGTTTGGTTTTTAGTTGGTTGATTGTTTTGGTTTTTTTTTCTTCTTTCTCTCCCTATACTACAGCACCAAGACCTCCCTTATCTCAGCTGCCCCACACCATGCTGCTGCTGCTAGCAGGGGAAACCACAACCACCCCACAAGCAGCTTCCAAGGACTCAGCTGGTTAAGCTGCAGAGGCATCAAGCAAGTCCAGCTGTCAGGCATGGCCCAGAGGCAGGACAAAGAGCACTCCTATTGTGCATGAGGGGCAATGCTATTTGAGAGGGCTGCAGCCGCTGCTAAATAAAAACGCATCTTGACAGCAAGAATCTACTGTTTACAGGACCGAGAACACACTACGCCAGAGATATGTCCTATTTATCTAGGAAAAAAGCCGCATGTTTCACCTTAATCCTTAAGGACCTTCAGTTTAGAAGGTGAATAGGAACCCTGAGTTATTTTATTACCAAAGTTGGGCTTTTTTTTTCCTCCTTCTAGCAGGCACACAGGTCTGTCAAAATTACAGCAAAACCCCATCCCCTCAAGCAAAGCCTTGACGAGGCTCTGGCTTCCCTCCTGCTTGTTTTCAGGACTCCACGGATGCAAAACTTTCACCTTCATGATCTAGCCGTGCTCAAGCCCAGTCGCTCAAGCCTGACACAGCCGACCTGCAGCCCTTGCCTGCATTAGGGCTGGAGCTGCCTGTGCCCTGCAAGGGGCTGCAGGAACTCCCCCTTCTGCCATCCTGCATGACACTCTGCTTCACGTAGGCAATTTCATCTGATACAGTTTTCATATTCGTAGAATAATTAAAATATTAATCTAGCCAAAAACTGCTGTATCTACAAAAGCTGTTTGACTGTCACCAACTGTATTTATTTCCCCTTCAACCCAATAAGCAAAGTACTTAACCCTCTTCTCTTTGTGATCGTTATTGGAACTGCATTTCAGTTTCAATATAGCCTGAATTTAATTTAGATTTTGCTTAACTGATTTTTATTCTATTATCTTTTGTTCTCTGTGCAAGTATATATTTAATCTTGAGAGTAAGACTGTTATAATTAAATCTGTGTTTTTAAAGATAATATAAATTAGAGGGTAGAGAAAAAGTTACATGTAGTAGCTTGTATGGAAGCCTATAGATGGAATAACGACTCACTTCTATGAGCAGCACACCATGACCGAGATTAGTTGTTACCAAAAAAAAAAAAATTACGTGCTATTCAGATGTTAGTACTCACTGAAGTGCTACACGATGCCTAAACACATTACAAAAGGCTCTCCAGAAATACAATTCTGTTACAGACTTATTCAGAAATGCTGTCTTTTCAATTCAGACTGAAGTTTTGAGCACTCCTCTCTCTGCCTAAATCTCCAAGATGGTGGCCAAAGCAATGCCCATCGCATGAAGGCAGAGAAAATCCTTTAGCCTCTTCTTACCTCACTGTGACACACAAACAAGTTTACTAAAGAAAAAAGATGGGTTCAGGAAGATAGGACAGAAAACCCACCAAAATTACCGTGACCAAAGTTTTCCAGCATGTCTCGTGCTTGAGGTATCGGGCCTTAACAGTTTAAGTTTGGCCTGGAACCCAAAAGGCCACTTCTTACTTTGCAAATCTGCACCTATTTATCTCCTAGGTACAATTATGTGAAGATCTTTGCAGCGTAAGATGAACAAATGCCCAAGAGATTCACTTTCCCTTTTTAATACAAATGTTTACATTCTTAATTGCTTGTCGTGTTCTTGACAAGCCAATGAGAACGAGACAAGTGCAGGGAGGGCCCTGGAGTATGACGACAGGCAATTTAGCTTCTGAAATGCATAAATCTTATGGTATTCACATGTGTTTTTCTTTATATAGCACATGTGAAATGCACAAATTGCACGGAATTCACAAGTTAAATTACGTCCCTAATTGGTACTTCATAATCAAATGCCTGCAGGAGACCAGGCTGTTCTGATATGCAAGCAATTTAAGATTTAAATTAAGTTAGGGATTGATTTCCATTTGACAAGTGAAATGCAGAGCTGCTTTCAAAAAAGGACACAAAAGCAGCAAACCGTTTGATCAGGCAGTTGATATTCAGACAACAGAAGTATTGCATGTATGAAATGATTTGTGTTATTGTCCACTTAAGAGATAAGAGGAGACTGACATTTTAAATGGCTCTTCTAGATTAACACGTCAGGATTCCATCCACAACAGGAAAATTGGCCTGTTAAAAAACAAAGAAATGAGACAGCAGTCCTTCTATTAAAAACTACTAGTGCTTTTTTTGGAGGGTACTGGCATAAGACCCCAACACATTTTTCTTCAGGTGATAACACTAATGCTCATCTCTCATTTCTTTGTGATGTTTTAAACTGATGGATGGAGTTTGATATTCTGCTGTTTTGTTTAGCTCTGACACTTCTTAGTTCATAGCCTAAAATGCTATTCTTTCTAGAAATATGAAACAAGTTACAAGCTGTGAAATCAAGATCATCAGGTGGTTTTGCAGCCGCTTTGTAGAATAGATTGTAAAAAACACAACAGACTGAGAAATAACGTTACTCCAAAATGAAGAGGAAGACACTAGTTTCCTTTGAAGCCCAATTCCTGTCATCGGGCAGGGCAGCCTCCCTTTTAACAATCTATACTTGTATAAAGTCTATTCATACTTGTAGAAGTTCCATAGCATGATTGCTGTGTTCCCAAATAAAGGGCATTTTAGACCCACAAACTCAGCACAAGAATCAAACTGGGTTTCTTGTATTTTCAAGCTCAATTAGTTCCTAGAATTACTGAAGAAATGTTACGGCATCTTACATCTAAAGCTGCTGAGAATTCAAAGGCTTAAGAAGGGGCAAGTGAAGAAGGATTTAGTCTAGCTTATTCTGGTCTGGAAGAAAGGTAAGAAAACAGTCGGCAAGTTTAATTTTTTGAAGAAAATATTTTTAGTAAATAATAGACCTGCCTTCGGATTCTGCCTACCACAGGAAGGCCGCAGGGGCCATTTCTTCCAAGGCCCCTTCCAGGACAGAGATTTACAACTACTGCTCTTCTCTGGCCCCTCCACTCTTCTCAGGAAGATCTCATCTCTTTTCATTTATATGACTTTGCTCTGAGCTGCTGCTGCTTCCACTACTATCTCTAATCTAAGCTCAAGAATTTTCCACTCTGTCAAGTATCTCTGATGAAAGCTACAAAAAGGCACAAGTGTGTTCGCTGGGGAAATACCACAAAGTCAAGGATGTCCGATTTCCCCTTACAATAGCTGTATAAGAGCAATGCCTCTCAGCCGAGAGATGCCTGGATTAAAAAGATAAGGGAGCGAGGGGATAGGAAGGAAGGAAGGAAGGATGGACAGACCTGTGTAGAATAAGATTTACAGAGACTAAAGGATCTGCAGTATAATACAAAGCAAACAAATTCAATTTAATAAAACATCCTGCGTACAAGGTATCACCTAGCACTTTACAAAGAGATAAAAGACCAAGATAATGCTTTGGAGAATTGGATACTGTGACTCATGAAAGCAAAACAAAAAATACACAGAGTTGTTCAGGTAAAGGAAAACCGCTGAATTTAAAAGCATCTAGAGTATAAGTGTATGTTCTTAAACAGCTACAACCAGAGAAAAAAGCCAACCTAAAACGATTAAAGGCTCATTTAGGCATCTAAAGCTCTAGTGTTTATCAAAGCATCTCCGCACTAGAAGTCTTAGGCTGACAGAAATTCATTTTAACCTGGTGGTATTTGAACTAAAAAAATAAACAAGTCTCACCACCTTTTCAAGGTTTTCCACCCCAAGCAGATGCTTGGGGAGTCTGTCAAAGAAGCCGCCAGAGGCCCCGAATGTTGTGAATCCCAAAGGCACGAGCAGAAAGGAGCTGAAGGACGCCTTTGCACACCTCTTGAAAAGGCAGACAGATGACGCTTCGTGGCAGGGAAACGCAGGAGAAACAACCAACACAGCCTTGACCACCTACGCTTTCTGCTGGTGACAGTGAAGGGCTGTAAAGGGACAGCTGAGGGGGAAATAGTGGCAGGATTGTAAATACAGGCTAAATGATCGAGTCTTTCTTCCAGATGGAAGATTTTATCCAGGAAACAGGAAATGTGGGGGAAATCACGGAGCTGACAGGTTCCGGATGAACAGATCAGCGACTACAAGGTAGTTATGGCAGTGACAGTTCAGCAGGGTATCGCCTGAACGAGCTCTAGTACCACTTTTTAAACCTATGAGAAATGCCAGAAGAGACTGAAGCGTGGCCCAAGTCACCACAATTCCACTACAAACTAAGGCACCCAAACGGTGAGGATGGGGCGGCTCAGGTGCCCAAGTGACAAGGGTCACCTGGCCTGCCCACGTCTATTCCCTGCCTCACCACAGAGGGCTCAGCTCTGATGCACCTTGCAAAGAGCCACATGTATGCCACTTGTGACTTACAGCGTGAATGTGGCAGCCACTGCCCAAATGCTCATTTTGGCCTTGCATAAGACATCTCATCCCTTTTCTCTCTCTCTGGAGCACACCTATGTCAAAAACTGATCCAAACAGACTTCCTTCCAAGGCCAGAGAGCCCGTAGATTTATATTCCAATCATGCTTATCTTACCCTGATTTACGTTAACACAGCACAGTAATTAGTTCTGAGTGTCTTCAGAACACAAGTTCTGTCTACGTCAAGATGAACTCCATCTGCTAGAAAAGACCGTCTCCTCACAGTGGACCTGCTCCCCTTTCTACAGAAACCACCAGCAAGTATCCCCAGGGCCTCTCTCCTTTCGCACAGAAGTTCCTCAGCCTGCTGTGGAGCAACAAGAGCTGCAGCTGCATGAACCACAACTCCCAAGTGATCTATTGCCATTTGTTTGTTTTCAATGTACTTCAACCAAGACGTTCATTTCGAAGTTAGAAACAGATTAAAGGATCTTTCCAGGATCCATGTGAGCACTGCCCTTCAACATTCATCTCATTAATCAAAGGTCAGACTACATTAGATGCCCGATGGAGTAACACTACAGATACTCCTTTCAAAAGCACAGTATATAGCCGCTATTTCTATCAAAAAGAAAATGACATGAGAATTAAAGTGTTTCTGTCCTTACATAACTCCTACAGTGCAGATTCTTCTATAAGCAGCTTCAGGAATGCATTGTTATTGAATCTTATTAAAAACCCAGCTTCAGAGAAAATGTATATATCGGATCTATCTTTCTTCTAACAGGGCAAAAAATGTCTCGGACTTTGCAAGCATGGTAACCTCACGAAACTACATAGACTTTGAATCAGCTCAAGCTCTTGTGATACTAAAATGATCAACACTGAAAGCTTCTGAAGTTCCTTCCACAGCTACATACTGCACGGGGGGTTTTACGACTTAAATTAACTTCCTCTTACATTTTTATAGAGGAGTATGTTCAAAATACTAACTACTTTTCTGGCATTTTCATGTCTAGAGTATTCAACAATATTCTGAACATGCCAAAAAGTCACACTTGCAATTATTTCAAGGATCTAATTAGCTCCAAATAAACAGGAAATTCCTTACGACATTACGCAGTAAGAACTTAAAATATTTGAGAAGTTAGTTTGCAGATCAAATTTGGTGTCCCATGAAAAAACATGAGCTAACCACATTTACTGAGCAAGAGCTCCAGCTATAATTTCATATGAATTAAGTAGATAATCTACAAAACATGCAGTAAAGGGGTAACAGTGATAATCTAGCTGAGCAAACAAATAATGAGAAATCTTACCATGAATGAAAACTCAAATATTTTGTTGGGGAAGGGAAACCCCTGCCCCCAGCTCCCAGGGGATTCCCAACCAGATAAGGGTTGATTCCAACCAGATAAGGGTTGATTCCAACCAGATAAGGGTCGGTGGCATTCTG
>JAAGNO010011797.1:0-21128 GCA_033439905.1 Ceryle rudis
TACCAGGCACAGAGGTGAGACTGACTGGCCTGTAGTTCCCAGGTTCATCTGCCTTTCCCTTTTTGAAGATGGGGGTTATGTTTCTCCTTTTCAAGCCATTGGGGACTTCACCCGACTGACATGACTTCTGGAATATAACAGATGTGTATGCAGATAAACCTTTGTAGCAAAACAGCACAACCCTCAGCATATGTTTAGGTAATCTCAAAAACAGATAAATAAATGCATCCATTCTAGATGGAAAACATTAAAAACCTTTTTTTTTAAGAAAAAAAAAAAAGAACCACTTCATCCTAAGAAAAAAAGACATGAATTTATGAGAAGATTCATAACAAGATGTGAAAACCCTATACTTGTAATTCCAAAAAGTTTAGAACTTTTTCACTGGACCTCTTCAGAGTGTGCTGTATCTAGCGCTTCCGTTAGTCAGGGCATTTAGGGTTGAAAATCTAAGACTGCATGAGAAACAGGTAATCATTTTGGTATTATCCTTAATTTTCCCAACAATCATTGCCAGAAAGAGAAATGCAAGTGATGGGGTTTTTTTATTCTCATTACAAACTCTGTCTTTCTGAAGCAATATCACAATTTTAATGACTCATATATTCTGTGAACGAGCATAATGAACACTACCACTCTGACACTTGCAATGTTCTGTAATTTGATTTGTTGGCAATTCCTATTCTCTCCTGTTTACAACCTGCAGGAAAGAGGTGAAATATCTAGCCAGGCAAAACAGAGAATATTTATAAGACTGAACTTTATGGATTCATTTTAACTCTCCAGTAAAGTGGAGAGCTTTACCTTATTATACATCTTGAAAAAACCAATATGCGCATATCCGAGCAATAGCAATTTTTCCAACAGCAGCCATATTATGAGTTCAAATAGCTTCAGGGGATAACTTAGCCATCTGCCTAGCAAGTCTCCCAAAAGTTTAAATTCTTCTGCTTAATAAAGTAGACACACAAATGCTAATGCCCCTTTCTTGGTACAGAGCAAAGATGAATTCTTGAATCTCCGGTTTCCATCAGCTGTCTCAAGGAGGCAAGGAGAAAGCAAAGTGATGTTCCCAGGCTGGAGACTGCCTAGCTGATATGATAAGAGTGCCCAGCAGAGAGTCACACAGGAGAGGGGCCAGCCCATCTCCTCATTTCCCAACTGTTTCAGTGTGCCTTCACCTGTGTGTCCCCCTGCTCCACTGCCAGGAAGACCCTGCTGTCCCCCAGATAAGGACCGACAGCTACTCCTTTCACGGTAAATGATGTTCCCTGTATAAATCATATCTGATTCCTGCTTGGTTACAAGAGCTGGAACTTGTCTCTTCCACCGATTATCTCAGCTGTGCCCAACAGGATGCTCTGAACTGCCAGAAAATGAGGGACACCTTTGTTAGACATTCCATGAATTAGAACCATTAATAAAGTATTGAGAAATTACCATTTTAGGGTTAATTCACTTTTTAAATGGATTAAACAAAAAAAGCTTCTAATTTTATAACAAATACACCAAGCATAACTCCGTATGTTTATTGTCTAAGCTTTCAGCAGATAAACTCATATCACACCTCTAGTTGAGGAAGTTTAAACTCGATATGTGTCACACAATAATTATCTTAGTTCTACGGCTCATGTAACACGTTGCATGGACAGCAGTGAAGACAGAGCCGTCCAGTGTCTCCACCAAGCAGAATGCAGCAACATGAGGTTTCCTCAACATCTCTCTTCATTCTGAACTGGAAAGACTAAGAAGCAGAAATTGCCAGGCAGGGTTGTTTAGTCTCCTTCCTCTGGTGTTCTCTGCTGCTAATGCCAATTTGTGCCTAATTTGATATTTACTCTACTAGTTTATAGTGATTTCCACCTAGCTACATTCTACTGGGAGATGGAAATAAATCTTTATTGAAAAAGCTTGTTCTTCTTCATCTGTATTCAGACCTCTAAAAACAATCATTTTTGACATTTCAGATTTGCACAATTAACTTCGATATGAAAAGATTTTTAAACCTGATCTCAGACTAAAAATCATTTTAAAAACTAAGTATTTTCTATTTGTATTTTAAATGCAGATACTTCTGTGTCATACTTCTGGATCATTACAGAAGTCTACTAACAAAATTAAGTAACAATCCTGTAAGTTGTTTAAGTTTATGAAATATTAATGTATCAGGGCATAAAAGAAAACAGCGTTCACACAAAACCAAACCAGCTCACCTATGGTGACTGTGAGGATGGTGAATGCATACATATTTTATCATAAAATACTACAACCTGATTCAATGGTTTAAACAGAACATTAGGGGAAGAAGGGCGACCCAGCCTAGACTGAGGATGTAGAGCTGAAGACAACCTTCTCTTTTTAAAAGGGCTCATCTTCTCCCTTGCTGAAATAAAAACAATAGTGCCATGAAACAAGGACAGTTCAAATAATGTGAGTAGATTTTGATCCCTGTTCTGACAACTGACTGAATCCAGCCCTCCTCTGACAGCACAGCACCCAAATTTATGTTGAATGTCACTGCAAAATAAAAAATTAATTGCACTGGATGTATATAGAGGTACTTGGCCAAACTCTACTACATACACAGTTCTGACTGACTGCAAAGAGGGTGAAGTGAGAAGGAAAGAACCCTCCTCCCTTTTCAGTTTTACACTCTCAAGTTTAGAAAACATTCCAGAAGACAGAACAACTCTGAAAGAGAACACAAGACAAGGAGCTATTCAGAAACAACAGTACCACCTTATGGAGGGTTTTGTTTTGATGACCAATGGGATAAGTACAGGCAAACAAATGCCTATTGGAAGGACAATATTATTTTGCTCCTTTTAATAGTTTAATTACTATTCAAAAACCACTTATTCTTCTTGTCGTTATATATATATTTTAGTTCCAGGACAAAATGAAGCACGACCACACAGAGTGGCAGGGAAAACAGTGCTTTCCCCCTTGAGCTCACGAAATGATACCCTAGATCCATTACAACTCAGCAGAAATGCGCGATGTGTTAAAGTAGTAACTGAAAATAAATATTAGTTGAAATTATAAACCTCTTCACATTGTTAATTACTTCAGCGAGCCATGTATTTTTACCCTTGCAATCACTTGTGGAAACAAGATTACTGCTAAAGCGGACTCAAAATAAATATACATGCCAATAGCTGTTTAAATAAATAAATAAACAAACAAACACCCAAACCTTTTTCCCCAAACATCTTGAAGACGCTGATTTGTGCCCACCCTTGCCAAGAATTCCTGTCCCTAGTAGCTCTGTAATGATGATCTAGAGCAGCCATTCACAAATCATAAATGACCAATCCATAATCCCCCCCTTAGAGATAGCAGCTCATAAAAGGCTGTACTGCACTGTGGAATCAATGTTTACTATGTGATAGAGCAGTTCTGATTAGAAGAGTCTTCCATGGAGGTCAACTACTCCAAGGCCCTACTCAAACCAGGTTTAATTAGATCAAGTTGCTCAAGGACTTGATCAGCAGTTTGACTAGAGGAAAAAAGGAAGGAAAAGTTCCCCTAAACTTCTGGGATTAGTAAGGAATAAGATTAACTTGCCACAGAGAGAAACAGATTGAAAGGTATAAAAAAATATTGGAAAAACGGTTTCTTTTTTAAAACACAAGAAAAATTGAAAGTAATTGCAAGAATGAAATGACTAGCAAAATTCTTTAAACAATGGCACATCAGACAGGACAATCTGATTATTGCATTATTAAAACAGAGCAATACCAAACAAAATTTCTCTGTGACTTCTTAAAGACAGCACCCTTTTCTCAGAATTGCATGAAACAAAAATAAGCACCTCATGGATGGATTCTCACCTAACATCATAAGAACCTCTTCCATTAAATATGAATAGAGTAGCACCTTCGGGTCAATTTAAGATGACACAAAAGCAGACTTTTATAAGCTTGAGTGAGCAAGTTTTTATACCTTTACACAGCCTCCATCACATGAAATCTTTAACTCAGGGTTACAGGTAATATTGCAAAAAGCAAGTTCACAACCTTTGCAGCCAGGAGGTGATTGACATCAAAACTGTTATTGCAGTTAAAAATACACGCTTCCCAAAAGTTGCTAGGATTTAGGGCCTAAGGGATTTGGTTGTCTTTGGAAAACTTTTACAGCGTGGCTTGTAAAAAGTATATATTTTGATCAAGTAAGAAGGAATTACAGGATGAATGTCTGTCTTTCTAGCCCAGAGGCCAGATTTAAACTTCATGAAGATTTTAGGTGATTTTAAGTCTACAAATTTATAAATGGTGGTTTGTGAATGCTTCCCCCCCCCATTAGAGTTGCCCTTCCTAGCAGTAACTCAGCAGATTCTCCAGTAGAGAATGTGGGATTTTTTACAACACTTTATGATCAAGTGTCAACCTCATTTAAAGTTTATAAAGCTTAAACTGCTTAGCTATTCTGTAGCTATTTCTCTATTTGAAAGGGGGATAAAAGTGTCATTTACTCGACTATGGTTACCACAATAACTGACTCCAGAAACAGGGCAAAACAAACAAACAAGCAAAAACCCAGGAGCCCTGAGAAAAGTTCCACGTATCAATGTGAATCAGAATAAAATAATGAGAATTGGCAACTTGGAGCAGGATATTTCAGTCTTCTCAGAGCTTCTGCTGAATGTAAATCAGGAGATGCAGACAGGCAAACATAAAGCTGGATTTCACTAAATCTATGGGAGTGCTACTACGGATCAATTTCTTTTCTCAGTTTCTAATCTCCTAAAATAACACATCTTTGCTTTAATGTTTAAAGACCTCAATACCACATTCTTAGTGCAGGACGTGGAGCTATGGAGAATATTCCTTTTTAATCCTGAGCAGACTCCATGTCTCCTGGCAAAGCACAACTACATCTATCCCTCTGATTTCTCATGCCAGTCACAGTGTGGTGCCCTATATATTCTACAAGGTCTCCATAAAAAGTGCAGAGAATATGCTGCTGTTCTTTGCATTTTAGCTAGATTATTCTGCAGCTTTTTAATCTCTGTAACTCAGTAAGCATTTGAATGAGTAGTCAAGTAAAAAGATTTTCTGAATATGTAAAATCTCTCCCCTTTCAGATGTGTGACACATTGGCACTGCCTTAGCTGTAATACTCAGCTAGCATTTCCACGCGCGCCTGGCTCTTTAGTGAGCTAAGATAACATCAGCTTTGATATTAAAATTTAAAAATACTTCCACTGTTTGTTTGTTTTTCCCAACTAAATAAAGTAATATCCTATACAGGAGGTCAAAAAGAATAAGACATTCATTTTGCTGGGTTTTGCTGTTTCAGAAGATAACCATACTGCTCACTAAGCATGTACAGTAATGACCTTGGATATGGTTGATGCCAACTTTTTTACACTGTCTAGTGACCAAATTTTCTTTTAATTATCTTCATTATAGGCATTTTTCTAAGTAAACCCAATACTTCAAGAGGGAAAATTAGAATCAATTTTACTTTGTCATCACAGTTAAATCATGCATGCTAATTTGTGTGTGTGTTAAATTCACTATACAGTCTGTGGTAATGTTCAGAGGATTCAAAGCTATGACAAATATAGAAAGTCTGCACAGAGAAGTCCTTCTTTCTACGTTGGATGGGATTCTATTAAAAATGACCTTTGTATTAGCTCTGTGACAAAAAAACAAAAAACTGAGTTGATTCAGACCACAGCTTGTACAGTAATTGTCTGGAACGATTATTATTACACATTTTGACTCTGAATGAAAAATTAGGGGCTTATGCTGTGAATTGCATCAATAGCCATCACCTCTCCACAAAGCTCCACAGCAGCATTCCCTATCCCTATTTACATATCTATGTCAGATATAGTAACAACTAACAGCAATAGACAAGAGCAGACTAAAAGCAATGCCTAAATTAACTTTTGGGCTAGAGACCTGACGATTCATTTATAGTTGTACAAATTATGTTATAAGCCAACTGTGTGTAACATTCTTTCACTGCCAACAAGCTTTGCTAAATGATGCTATGATCCTCTAAGATGTCAGTAATATAAAATGATATAAACTAAATTTCAAGTGCTAGCATCCTTCTGGGTTTTTTTTCTTTTAATATTAACACTGGCTATCAATAGCAGGAGGCTGTGAAAACAAGGGAAAACAAACTACAAGGAGCTCTCCCGACAACAATAAATATTAAACATCAGAACTTCTTACTATTACTTTCTTTAATTTGTTCTGGGCTTTAAGGATATTAGTCATTCATAAATTCCCACTGAAATATATTGTCTTTCTTTTCATTAAATTAAGCTCCAACTTCTGAAATTGGATAATAAGTCATTAGGGCAGATTCCAGAGTTTGCAACACTGCCATATACTAACCCACAGACGCTTCAACTCAAGTTCTGACAGTTTTTAGAGAAGTCGAGTATTTCTGACGAATCCAAGTGCATTCTCTGCTTTCAGAGTTGGGATTATGGAGAGCAACAGGACTGCTGGGTCCCCAGCCACCTTTATCTCCTTCTCTGTGCTCAGCTGACAGAGCCCAGCAGCATCCTTACGCAAGTGAGACCAGAGAGAAGCAATAGGTACAGAGCAAACAAGGATAAATTTCCCACTGGTAACACGAGGGTAAGTCTGTCAAGTTCATACTGGCCCCAAATTTATCACAGAAAAACAAGGTGCATTGGTGATTTTGTAAACAAAACAGGCTCTATACATACTGATTACCCTCCAGAAGATAACTCAACTGTGACTTATTTTCTCCATGCATAAAATAGATGTGCATTAGCATAGATCTCAGATGGAAACAGACCTAATGGAGCACCCGATAAATGACAAACACCAATAAGATGGGGCTCAAAGACTGATGCAAAGGCAGACAGCACATATCTGAGGACACAGCCATACTGAAGATTTTATAGGAGTTCTGTACCTTGCCTGTGAGCCTCCAGTGAGACACACACCAGGAAAGGTAGGATATGGAAAAAGTGGAAGTCCAGTGCCAAATATTTTAGTTGCACCTACTATGTGTCATACATATTCCATCAGATATACCTATCCCTCTCAACACAATTCCTCCATTTCTGTTCCTAGCCTGAAACTACAGTTCGAGCAACTGAAGATTTTACACGTCATTCTCCAGACATAAGACAAGATTCCAGTTAGAATTTCCTGTATCTTCCTTATTAAGTTTAAAAGACTTCCTAGTAGGACCAAACCTGTTGCTTTTGCAGAGTTCCCAGTACTGCCTGACTTCTAGACCCAGGTAACAAACACCGTGCTTGGCAATGACTCCATCTTGAACTGTATTTGGAAAGTGTTCTCAGGTTGAGACTTCAGAGAAACTAATGATCTAAAAAAGGAAGTATTCTGTTTTTAAAGATACACAAGAGATACAGACAATTCCTGTGTGAGAGCACCCTACTACGTGGGAAAGCCAGCTCAAAGTATTGAAGTGTACCTGGGGAAAAAAGGCAAACAAAAAGGACAGGGACCAAGTCACGAATGCATTAAGCCAGATTCCTGCAATTTGCTGCTCTTGTTCAGGAACACTCACTTCAGTTAGCAATAGGCAGGGATGAAATACAGGAGAACTACCTCCCACTGAATAGTTGCTCTTGACACGGCAGGCTAGGGGTCTATGCCCTGAGCATCAGCACTGGTATTTGAAAGACAAGTTCTATTGAGTGAATCAAATCCAGAAGAGCACTTAAAAGTGATGAGCAACGTGATATTTCTAAATCAGGTTCAAACCAGTAATCTACTGTTAACCCCAGTTACTCTGAGCTGCAATGTTGCACAGCAACACATCCTGCTTGACTTGCATTAACATCTAGAAAGTGACAGATTTTGTAGCATTTTCTGTTAATTACATGAAAATTACTAATTATTCCTTAACATTTCCCCCTGAGACTGCTAATTTTCAGGTGCTAACGAATCATTCTGATAAGCTCAAACATCTCAATTGTTCATCCAACTTGGAGCGTTCGGCATTATCACTGGTACACAAAAAAAGCCCTGTCAAATTTCAGCGAGGTGGCAAATAGTAATTATATGTATAGCAGACAGATGCATACACAACAGTGTAATTAAGTCATAGGATGAGGAAGTACCGGTTCACAGTTCACAATGAGGAAGTATTTCCTCTAGAATACTCCATACAGGTTGGCTACAGTATTGTTTAAATTACTACTGAGTTATGTAATACCGCGTTGGGTACATACAATGCAGTTTTGTATCAGAGGCACTTCAATTTCAACTATCTTGTCCAAAACTGCACACACAGAAGAAGAGCCTGTATTGCAAAGAAGAAGACTAAGCACTTGGTTGCAGAAGTGATGTGCAGGGAGCTGCTCCACAAAGGAGCAGCATGCTCTTATCGTGTACTCCTGTGGTACAATTGAAGGGAGCTGACGTATCAACTGCACACAGACCACATTTCCAGCCAAAGCACCATGCTCCCTGCTTCCATTATCAATTCATCACTCCTGAAATAATCTACGTAAAGGAACAGAAGGTTCTGCTTAGTGCAGTACAACAGGGATAACATGTTTATTCTGTACCAGTGCAATACTGCTTTGAGAGATAATAAAGAACTAAGGGATAGATGTTGCACGGGTCACACCTATTTCGTTTCACTCTAAAGGGCACAGATTTGACTTGGTTCACACCGTTTACCACCAAAAAACAAAATTTTAAATAATCAGCAACGTTAATTGTAAGATGTATGTTCCCATTATAAGAACCAGCAGAAACACATATAATGGATAACGAGCTAATTCCTTCCTAAATGAATGCTATTTTATATATATAAAATGCATTTTGAAAGTGCCAACACAATTCAGACTAACTACAATGGATATCAGCACAGCTTTTACTCCAGAAGTTATCCTGTAGATTCTTTTGCTATCATTTGCCACGCACGCTGCCTCACGATAAGGAAAAAATGGCATAAAAAACGCTGACTACGGTTTTCATTTAAAAATACAACTTAACGCTAAGCACAACTAAAAATCTTTAGTCATTACAGCTACAGTCACATGTCAAATAGTGACGTGCAACACATAGCTTAAGAGATTCTTAATTATACCTGAAAAAATGTATTTTTATTCCCCTTTAGTTGATACATCGCAGAGCAACAGAGTAGTCAGGAACAGAAAGAGACACGCACATCTTCAATACATACTTAGAGCATTACTTGTAAAGCACGGCGTATTTGGCATCTCCTTCACTGTTAATTCCACTCAAGAGTAAAACAGTATCACTGTGAATTCTGATGTGCCATAGTCTTTCCACCTTAGGCAACGATCTTATACCTCATTAGCTAAGTAGGTCTGAGCGGGATCAGAAATGAAAATGTGCAAAGAGGTCAAGATTCAAACCTGGAGGATATCTGTGCATGAGAAGAATTCAAGCACACAAATACAACAATCATCTGAACATCTCTAATCCCCTCATTGGACACAAGGACCTGCACTTCCTTTAATACACCAGAGCAAACACCGTGCTGAGACTGTTCCCTCAAGACCTTCCAGAGATCAATTACTCCGGGTTTTATTTTTTGGTCTATTTAACATGATTTTACATGATACATACATACATTGATTTTGTATACCATTTGTTCACTCAAAAGCATTATCTCCCTTTTTCTGCAATGATGTCTGACGAAATTAAGTGAATGAGGCAAAGAAAAAGGCATAAACCAGCCAGACTTGAGATTTTCTCGGCGTATTACAAACCAGACAAGAATTCCTCTCCATTCCTACGATCAGATTACCGCTAGTTAACTACCAGCTGTTTCCCACAACAGCTCTGCCATTATTTTCTCCAGAATGGCTGTCACTTTACCTCACCTATCCTTATCCTAATCATCACATTTATGGTTTTTAAATATCAGCAGTCATTCACAAGACTTTTTCAACCTATGTAGGATAACGAATTGATTAAAAATCTGCACTAGTCATTCAGAAAGCTCCTTATCCAGAATATTTTTTTTTCTTAGTGTAAGCTACCTAGACCTGCAGCTCAAAATTTTTCAACTTCATACCAAACCACTCAACACATTTGTTAGCTACTTGTAAAAATCAAGAGCATTTCATTATCTTTGTATGACATACAGTGTCTGTCTCAAGTACTTTTTTGAAAAATTCTATTTTTGACCTTGTTTCCAGTGTTCTTACCAAACCCAGCTTTGCCTAGACGTATGCCATTTTTAGAATTTCGTTGCTGTCAAATAGTTTGTAAAGAAAACTACAATTCCTACTTGTCTTTTTTAAGGTACAATCTAATAGAATTTAGCACTTGCCCTTTTCCTAACATGAAGTGCTTTCAGCTTTTCCATTTTTACATATTTATTGTTCATCCTGACTACTCCCTTGTTGATTAACTTCCCTATTTACATTTTTTAATCTAACAAAGTTTTATTTCATAATTAACAAGTTGTATTCTTTGGCATGTAATGAATGCGACTTGCCGAGTTCCCGATTAGCATTGGTATTCTTATATTTCAGTATTACCTCCCCCTCCATTCGCTCCTGCTTTCAATTTCACATACATATAAATATATGTTAAACTAGCAAGCATTCCCTGTTTACTCCGTCACCTTGACCATAATATGTTTTTACATGTTAAACAAAATCATCATAATCACTTCTAACTCAGTGACCAGTGACTTAGATTAACAGTAGCCCAGCAGAATGAGAGCTTTCTATGCAATCTAAGGTAGCTGCAGTATTTTCCATAAACCACTTAAGAACTCACAGGGTGGTATTTCCTGTGACAACATGACTCCTTTCCTCATTCCCAAAAGGGATAAACAAAGAGGAATCAGTATGTGAAGAAGTGTGCTATGTTTATTATACTCATCTTCCAAGGCAGGATACTGGGGAGAGGAAAATCCTGTAGTCCATAAGGAATAACACCTAACTTGAAAGGCAGGCTGAAGAAAAAAGGCTCCCTGGGAACCAACTATGGAGCTGAACTAGAAACATCTTTTCATGTTGTGAGAGCTGAGATATAATCATATAAATATTCTTCTTGGATACTCTCCAAACGCAAATGCATGCTCTAGGACAAAAGAAGTTTGGATACTTACGAAATAATTATCTCAGCCTTATTTTATTTTAATATTGAAAAAATATTCAAACAAACAAACAAGAAAAACCCACCCAAACAAACAAAATGATAATAAAAAAACCCACACAAACAAAATAAATAAAAACAAGAAACAAAACACACAAAAATGCCCACATCTAGACAGGAAAGTGTTACTACATGTACAGTAAAAGTTTTACTACATTGTACCTTACATTTTCATAAAGGCACGGGTATGCTGATAGATTTCAAGGGACTTTTTTTTATTTTCAATGAGAAAAAATTGTAGCATTAGTGAACTAAGCTTCCTAAAAGCTTCTCTTAGGTTCTATATTCCTCAGTTGTTAAGATCCCATTTTGCACAGTTAAGATGTTGTGTGTTCTGTAAGCAGAGGCAGCACCTCATTAATGAGGATAGCAAAATGTGTGCATGCATGTATATTACCAATCAATTAGTCAATTTTACAAACGTTCAGTTGAAAAAAGATGGCTTATGCCATAATACCAAAATCATTTACACACACTTAGAAGGATAAATAAAATGGAATTAGTATATGAAAAAGTATGCTACATTTATTCTACTCGTCTTCCAAGGCAGGATATGAAGAAGAGGAAAATCCTGTGGACCACACTCTTAGGAGGATAAATATTCCCCTTCTTAGGCTTCCAAGTGTCTAAATCACTACTGAAAAGAAAACTGGATACCCTTGAAAAATATTACTGCATGTACCTTAATAATAGTGGGCTTCCAAAAGTTGACAGAATAAGGATTTAATTGCACAAATACTAATACATCAGTAACTTGCATGTGAGTAAGCTCTCTGCGTAATAATATACATACATAATATACATTGATAATAGACAATTATAACTGAATGCTTGTAATTATTTTCAGGATCAAAGCCCTTATTAAAAATTCAAATTGAAGCCTCATAATGGTAGTAGTCGTGATGGACTTACATATGGATATAATGAAATTAAGTCCTGTAATAAGTGGCATGTTTTGCATGTACAATGAGATAATCTTTACAATTATCAGTGTAGGGCTGACAATTGCTAAAAGGGAAGATGAAATTGTGATGATACTACTAACATTTATTTGGCAAATAAGAAAAATAACAGAACTACATTAATAGTATCGCTTAGAAGACAGGGCGAACATACCAAATTACCAAAGTGATAGGAAACCCGAAGGGATGGGATGTTTGGCTATCTCTGGGCTAATGACCTGAAACTAATCCCTGGGTAATGACCAACATCGAGGGATCGCAGTAAGAAAGAACAGCAGGTCTGCTGCCTCAGACCTGTGTTAGCAAAAGCAAGGCTGATCTCTTCCCAGGAAAGCAGAACGAGGAGTTACAGGACACACAGCGCCAGCCACACAGTGACTTCTGGTGACTTAAATTTCAAAAAGCTTACCAAAAGCAAAGAAACACAATCTCTGTACTGCCTATTAATGCGTGAAACACTGGTCAAGAAAGAGCTACCTCTTCCCCAGGTCTTCTAAAACTGCAGAGTCACGGGAGGAAAGGCAGACAGAAAGCTGAAATTTTATACCCAGAGTCACTGATCAGCGAAGGATTATTTGGAATGGCATGAAAACTTAAATAGTGAATAACATTCTTATATTTTTAAGTGTTTCGATTTTTTTCAGCTTTTATAGAAGTGACTAGCATCTTCCCTTTATTACCTACCAAAAGTGGAATAAAAAAATACAGCTGTCTGGGGTGAAAGTCAAACCTTACCCCCTTGATAAATTTGTAGAACTGTGTAATTAATTTAGAAAAAATGGTGTGTATTTATATTGATTAGAAATAAATTATAAACTCAAATGTCACCATTTTCGGGGGGGGGGGGGAAGGAAAAAGATAAAATCAGTTAGATACAAAGTAGAAATACTTACAGTTTTAAATTAATTACATTGCTTGAATGAGGGTAGACTATCAAGTATGGTTTACAGCTCACACATCATCTCAAATAAAAGCAATCAGCAAAAGTTTCAATTTACAAGCAAGAGCTGAGAAGCAGTTTTCCTAAAGATGGCATCCAAAGATGCCACCCTTCAGAGGACATTCCAGTCTGATTAAAGACTTGTTCATAAGAGTAGGCCTAAAGTATAATCCAAATACTTCTAAAAACTCACTCCTGAGCAGAGACTTTTACTACTGGAATAGCACACAGTCATCAGCACTGCAACATATCTTTTTTTAATGTTCTGAGATTGAATCATAAGCTTGCGTTCTTTACCTGTACATGTCCCTGAAGGCTACTGGGAGTGTCACAGATTCTACAACAAAGCTTTAAAAAGGGTTAAGAGATTGAAGCACAAATTTTGCTCTTTACACGTATCCCTCTATGCCATTAGAAGTTATCAGTGTTGTAGAAATTTACAGATTGTCTCGACGTTGATAAACAACAATATTTGTTTCCAAGACCGCCGAGGATGAGTTTTGTACACTATCAAATACCAGGTTGGGTTCTATAACCAGAAGTCCTCACTTTGAAGTATTTATGCATGGCTGGGAAAATGCTTCCACTCTTGCATCACGTTTTCACACTATTACACTGAAAAATTTTCTGCTACCAAAATTTTCAGCCACACAAGGGAAGTACCTTCCTCAGCTGCTTCCAAAACAGAACATCTTACCAGCAACAAAATAAGAAACAGAAAATCGAGGTGATACCCTATGCAATGAAGCAGGCTGGCAGGGCAGCTCTTACAGCCCTCCACCCTAACCTGTACTTCCTTCGGCAAGAAGAAGGAATCAAATCGCACCGTAAGGAGGACTTCCCCAGGCTAGACTGAAACACGCTCTGTAAGAAGAAATGTTTGTTCATCTCCCCTGCATTCTGCAGGTTTTTAAAGTCGGTTAAATCTGAAGATTTAACAGAAGATTTTTTGCTTCAATATGTTAGGTCAGCATTAAGATCATTGAATAAATCAGGTTCTATGGCAACAGACGTGTGCTTACTGAAAAATACTTCCAGCGCAGAAGACCGAGATTAACAAATATTCTTAACTGATAAGCTGTAGAAATTCTGCAAGGGAAGCAAAAATGTGTCAAAGCATTTATGGTATCACCAACATACCACTCTCTCCCTTTTAAAAAAATGGACTTCCGTGTCCTATTTAAATCACATGCTCTTAGGTAGCAGGGATCTGAGACATTCAGTGCTGAAAAATTTCAAGACCGTATCTGTAAAGAAGCTCCAGGCATATTTCCCTGTTCCTAGGGACAAAGTAACACTTCCCAAACTCTTAGTCTGTTTTAACTGAAACAGAAACAACGCCTACTTTGTGCTTCAAGCCAAATATTCTTGTACAGCAAATTACAGTAGATCAAATTTCTTTAGAAACAGCAAACTACCTCCAGCATTAACATGCTCTTCAAGGTGTCTGACAGGGCCCAGGAGAGCCACAGGTGAAACCACAATAGCAGAGCTCTTCAGATTCCATTAAAGAGTTTAGTTTGTGCTTGCTGCTTTGAGCAGGCTGGTGCTGCAGGAAGCCCTGGGCATGTCAGCAGGGGCCGAAAACCATGGAGCATGCCCCAGGCTGTGGGGGTCACCAGACAGGGATGGATTAGAGCACCACACTGGTCTTCCACATTAGCAACGGAGTAACAGTTTTGAAATCTGCTACCGTAAGAAGTTGCAGAAATGCAGGAAGGAAACTACTCAGGCAAATACCACCAAAGACAGGGAAGACAGGTTGAGATATGTCCTCTGGCTTAATGAGGATTAATATCTGCTTTTGTAAAAAACAAAAGCTGAAGTCACTTAAAGCTACCATTTGGGTATAACAAGTTTGCTTAAGAAGATTATAGATCCTAATATGTTCTAAAATTTTAAGCGTATATTAAAATATAAACCTATAAACTAAACTAGGTCCACCAGGGAAAATTACTTCTCAGCAAGAAGATACACATTCACTCAGTCTTAGGAATATACGTTTGCTAGCTAGCTCATGCTGTATTTCAAAGCGAATCCACCATCAGCATTAGAAAACAAATGAAAGTACAAATGAAACAACTTCATAAAACCTACAAAAATAAGTGCAAATTCCAACTCTATTTCTACAATGATTTTTCAGGGGTGGAACTGCTAATACTGTGTCACTGCTGCAGCCTATCAAAGGCAGGGCAAGATGGGAACCGTTTCTTGTAATAACAGCAGCCTTTGTTTGGTTATAAGGCAAACTCTTGATCATTATTACTTAAAGCAAAGTTTAGAAAGTGTAAAATATCTTAGTTTTGTAGTATAAAGTGGCTTATTTTGTAGTTTCCTATAATAACTCGCCCATGCCTTAATTTCTTGAATTTATAAAAATAGTGTCTAGATCTTTTTACCCATAGCTTTCTCTTAAGTATGATCTACTCAACATACACATTTGGTTTCTTCATAAGTTTCTTACTAAAACCTCTTTTTACCTTAATCCTGCCCACTGCAGAGAAAGAGCTCCGTAGCTAGTTCCTGCTAAGGGAACAAACAAACAAATAAATAAATAAAGATGACAGTTTTATTAGACTCTTCCCAAGTGTATTGGCTTTTTTTTTTCCCCACTCCTGTTTATCAGTCTTTAAAAATAAAGCCATTTTATACGATGTTTGCTGTCTCTGTGGTGACATTTGAAGTACGCTTGTGGATTCCCAGGTAATAGTAAAGTTCAAAGTAACTGCCGGTTTTAAGTTCAAATAATAGATTAAGAAAAAACAAGTATGAATCTTAATATAACTACAGTTTTATATTGCAGATAGGGAGAGCAGAAAATATGAGGAAAAGAGAGTTCCTTTTCTTTATCTGGGTACTGATGAGCATATGTTCTGTCTGCTCAGACATGCCAGGAACACTTTCACATTGTGCAGTCAAGAAGGGAATTACTGAAGAGGAATTTGAGGATTAATCAGTGAGTTAATTGAGGTTATCTAGATCATAATAGATGGGGACAACATATTAAGCAAGTTACTATGGCAGCCAAATTAACCTGTTAAAAGCAAATTAATGGATAAACAAACTTAAGTTCACTTTCTCATTGGTTTTTATCCAGCTGCAGTGGACTACAAAAGACCTATCAGGGAAAGCTATCCATTAGCTGTCAACTCAGAACGCCTTAAGAAGCAATTGCTAATCCTCCAGTGATATCTCACTAAATCCTTATCTCTACAAATTGTTCTTGGAAGAAGCATTAAACTAGTCATCAAACCAGGTCTTTAATGCTTCTTAAGAGTTATTCAACCTGCCACCCATTAGAGATCATACAAAGTACTCAAACTTTAAAATCCAGTTAAAATGAATAAATTGGATGGACCATAAATAAATAAATTGTAGACGGCAGGTCTACACCTTCCTGTGTTTTGCATGGTGTGAAAGAAAAAAAAAAAAAGACCACCACGGGAAAATGGGCCATTATAATAATAACTAAATAAAAAAATAAATAAATAAAAAAAAAAAATCACACAAAACCCTCTTAAGATTCATACAAGTTGAAGAGACTACTGTTGTGTTTCATTTTTGTTTCACCATATCTTCTATTATAGAAGGGTATAAAGTGTTTTTATTAAGTGGTGGAGAGATACATTGAAATTCCAGTGTTCCTATCATTCCAGGTAAACAGTAAAATAAAAAGACATCATTTTTCTCACCATGTTAAACGCTTGATTCTCTCACCTAGATATATGAGATGCAACCACTAAAATGGGTAAGATTAAAGGAGTATGAAGTCGATATAAATTAATAAGGTTCTAAGACTGACTTAGCATTTTAGGAAAGGAGAAAACAGTGATGGAATTTGAAAAAATGTAGAATAGGGATATTAATTTCATCGAATAACTGTAAAAACATTAATATCTCCCTCATACATTGTTGCAGGAAATAACTGTTTCTGCTTCAAAGTGCCATGGAAGTTGTTCACTTGAAGACTTTCGATTAGAGTTCTGGTGAGAGGTAAAAAGAGAGAGGTAAAAATTACTGACTGCAGATAACTATCTAAAAAACTGCAAGTTCTTCAACAGGGACAAACACAACATATGATGCTTAAACAGAAATTATCAACTACACAGCACAGAAAACAAACAGCTAACAAATCATAAAACCAGCAAGATAACAACAACAAAGAAAAGATGCCAAACCAATACACAGGGCATCATCCATCCTACCTGCACACCTCAGAAAGAACAAAAATAAATAGATAGGAGAAAAACTTTCCAAAGGTAAGTGAAATGCTGGAATATAACTGGTTTTGTGGAAGCTCAAAGACCGGGCAATAGGGTGTTACAAATCCTCAGATTATACCTGATCCTGTACTGAAGAGGAAACTGTGAGAAGACGTGGGAAGGCACTACTTAGAGGTGCTTTTGTGATCGAATGAATTTACAGATACTGATCCCCAAAACAGAAAGGAACAAATATTTTAAACAAACAAATAAACCCCCGACACGCCCCCTCACTCTAGAAATCTGACAAATATTTTGGTAAAAAAAACCTGCAGTGGTGTAACTCAAGTGAATCAATGAGGTTAGAGAAGATATGAAGAAAAGCTGAAGGCCACACAGTGCTATATGAAGCACACACCATAGAAATTGCAACCCTAATGTCAGAGTAACTATGAAAATAACATTTTTAACCTATAAAAAGCAACTGAATATAAAGGTTACACAGTAAAATACTACAAGTGGGCATGCAAATTGGTTGATGAAAATAACTTTTCAACAGGCAAACCATTACAGAGCCACCTATATCAAATTAGACAAACATTTCTAGTATACTGCAGTTTCAGAGACCATTTGGGGCAAATTGTTACACATGTTTTGAAATCAGTAAAGCTTCTGATGTCACAGAACCCTGGATCTGAAAATGCAGCTTTTATTTAAGTTGTGTGTACCGTTGGTTAAAGGACATCAAGAAGTGAAGATAGGCAAATATTTCCAATAAAGAAAAGGAATGAAGACTAAGTTCAGATGACATTTTTAACAGTGGAAGAGTGGTGCTGAGTATCAGGGGCCAAATGTAATCGCTGTTTGTTCAGAAGGTTTCAGCTGACTGGGACACTCGTTTGAACAACTAATCCCATACTTTCTATGCTACCATTTTAATGTTGTTTTAACTCATGACCTTACATGTAAGGGACTATTTTACCTGATAGATGCTTACCCTGAGTTCTACAGAACCACTAGGAAAGCTGCATATGACTTGCGGTGAAATGTTTTAATTGCATAACCAAGAGAAGTGATTAAGTGCAGGACAAAACGGAACGTAGCTCAATTCTCTCACCGATATACAGTGGAGTTACTACATGTGACCTCTGAAAAAACAAATGCGTTGTTAAATATTGGAACCTGTTCTATATCTGCACATATAAAAGGACATATAATAATTTTAAACAGTCTGCGGTGCTACCTAATATGCAATAAAATGTTCCATTTTTAATATTCTGCATCATCCCTTTAAATACAATATTGCTGTATTTCCTCATAAACTTTGAGGAATGTGAACAAAATCTAAAAGGCTTTTTCTTTCAAAATGGTATTATTCTTCACTCAGTAACCTGATCAGGAGAAATAATGAAGCCACTACAAACTTACTGATCAAAATAAAGCTTAGTTTGTACAATGCCTAAGGAATAAAGGCAATCTACTGCGTTTCTTAAAGTTCTTTTCTCAGTGCACTGGAATATTCACTTGAATCATAACAGAACAGTAAATGCATAAGTGGAAAGTATCAAAAAGGCATTACATCATTAAAAAAAAAAATCCCTGGCAATTTAATTTATTCTTTGGGAAGCAGAAAGTAATCATAAAACCCAAACAACTTATTTTTAAGTGGAAAATGGACTCCATTTCAAATAATAGAACAATGTTTTTGAAGACATCTGTCATTCAGAATACACGTTTAATACAAAATTAATACTATATTAGAATTTTATAGTATCAGATAATAATGTAAAGTGAAGAAAGGTCACTGGAAAAAATTAGCTGGATAACCACTAAAAGTGTAACTTTTCTTCTCTATTGAAGTTAGAGACATATACCCACAAACACAAATTTCCAAAGTAAAAGTGTAGCAGTATGTATAGTCAAGGAAGGTTTATAAAACCCAGAAGCAGGTACAGGTGCTTCTCGGTTATATCTAGACAGAAAGACTACTTTCTGTGTAAGACAGAAACCACTCCATATGTTGAGGAGAGGACAGAATGCTTTAGCTGATTATCTCAGTAATGTATCTGGTCCTCAGAAGACAAATCCAGCAGCTGTAAACCAAATATATTGGAATTGAAAGGAAGTGCAGAATTGGCAAAACATTGGGAACCGTATCAAAGTGTCCCTGGCACACTCTCCAAATGAGGATCTTGTCTTCTGAAGGAAGAAACCAACAGGAAATTGATCCTTCATCCAAGCCAGCCTGCTCTGACTGCTGCTCAAGTCAACAACTCATTCACATTATTGGAATTGCAGCTCTCAGATGGTCAGAGAGATGCAAAAAAACCTGCAGAAGTATCCACAGCCACGTGTGAACTGTCAGGGAACAGGAAGGATAAGGACTTACTGGAAGAGCTGACTGCATGAATCCATCTACTTGAGCATTGTGCAATGCTTAGGAAAATGCCATGTACGTGTGGCATGTTCGTATCAAGAATACAATTTAAGGAATCACAACATAGCGTTTGAAGATAAATCTATACTGCTGTAAGAGAACATTAATTTCTGTAGGTCAAATATTTTATCCCCATGTGTAACAGAAAATACATTTTTGACATCTAAAGATAATGCAAAAATTAATCACTTAAATGTAATGATCATGTGAAAACTCCAGAAGACCAACTTGAACATGGTTAAAGCTGAAAAAAAAGTCTTCAAACTCTTCCTCGTGAAATATGATAACCACTCAGAGGAGAGGGCGTAACTTGGCAACTTGCTTCCTGACAGATGCAAGCAAATACAGAAAATTCTACCCCACTGTGGCCACTTAAAAGATCACAGAGCACAGTAAGCAGGGGAAAATGTGATTGCATTCTTAATACTCAATCATTTTGGTTTTTTCTAGCAGCAAATCTTCAGCACATTAAACAGCTGCTTCTTGGAACAGCAAGAAAAAAGGTATCAGGCAATCAGTTTTGACTCAGTTCGCACAGAAAAACAGAAGACAATTCAAAATATTAGAGTATGATGATCAGTTATGACAGAAAAGGGGGATGACAAGGAAGACAACAGCCATTACAAATAATAGGTAAAGCTTTTCAAAAGACTTGGGAAACTGGAATAAAGAAAATGGAAGGAAATTAAGTGGAAAGGGGAAAGCCTGAGAATATAAAATAGAAGAATTTCAAATAACACTGTAGTCTAATCCAAGAAGGTATAGAATTCTTCCTCTCCCTGAGAGAGAGAGAGAACACAGCAGGGGAAGACAGCCAGTAAAATGACAATACATCCCTTCAAAATTAAAATCTAGCCTGAGCAAATTATTCAGGAAACCAAGAGAATTTTAAAAGCTATTAGGTAAAGGCAATAAATAAGGCATTTAAGTGTATCGGTCACAGGAAGGCTATGAAAGAATCAGATGTTCCACTAACAGATGAGGCATCGGTTATGGATACTGCAGGTAAAAGAAATTACTTCTATGCATTGATTTTTACCACAGAATATGATGAAGACACATCTCCTACAAACTTTATATTTCCAGTAGAAACCACTTATAGAGAGAATGAAGCACTTGTATGAAAGAAGCATCAGGAAAAGGCTCTAGAAGATGACTTTCTAAAGCTTGTTGTAAATTCCAAGGCATTTGCCAAAAAATAAAATATAATGCAATAAATAAATAAATAAGACCAGAAGAAACAGGTAATAACAAACAGATATTAAACTACAGCTCTGACTCTTACAAAGAAAGATACTCCAAGTATTTCTCTCTCCAAAGACTTTCAGAAAATTTTTGTAGACTAAAAAGGACCACTGAGAAGAGCTCTCAAAATTAAGCAAGTTTTGAATACAGAAGTTATTTTCTGCTTAGCTGAAGCAAATACGGGATTTATGTTTTGCAGTTGCCTGCATCAGCATTTTTTACTCG